>JAOTRI020109051.1:0-13210 GCA_028564885.2 Zoanthus sanctaehelenae | reverse complement strand
GCCTTTAACGTTTTTCAATACCAAACACCCTACTAAAATTCATATCAACTATAGAGTAACATAATTAATGTGCAAAATATGACATCAAGGTAAAAATGGGTGTTAAAACATTTGACTGTAAAGTTTGCCAAAACTGGAGTTGGCCCCCCTCACTTTGAATTCGCTTCCTGGACCTCTGCTTGCTGCTCGACTACTTACAACCAAATAAGTCCATACAATTCACTTTCCATACGGCAATTTTCGTATTACGACCAAAACGACACATTACTTTTACAGCATTGCATTGACACTGTGCAGTCCACTTCACAGTTATACAAAATCTGCTGAATCGTTTGATATGCATTCTCAGCAGTTCATATCATGTTATTCCCTATGTAAAAGCTTTCTTCTTTGTATTCGCTATTAAAATTTGTTTACGTCCGGTCACCAGTCAGTTATATCATTCCTTAATGGTGCACCCCCTCCTAAAAAAAATCCTGGATCCGCCCCTGTCAGCTCATTAGTTTAATTCACGTCACTTAGCTAAGGCAATAAAACAACAACACTGACTCTCTAAGCTCTCTTATATAGGTTACATTACATTATTCTCCAGAACATTCTAAGTGATTAGTGTTCTATAAATATCACTGATTAGTTTACTTCACGTCACTTAGCTAAGACAATAAAACAACAGCACTGACTCTCTATGCTCTCTTATATAGGTTACATTACGTTATTCTCCTGAACATTCTAAGTGATTAATGTTCTATAAATAACACAAATCGTAAGACCTATAAATAACTACTGATTCTAGATTATTCTATCACTAGGCAGCATTCTAGCTCTTCTTTCAATGTTCCTGAATATTCTAGCACGAGTCCGAAATCTAGAACATTCTGTCAATCATTGCATATCGTTCCAAAAACCACAAGTAAACTCAGTTGAATATCTCTAAAAACAGCTCCTACATCCATCTTATATCATCGATCTAACATCTCCAAAGGAATTTGCTGATCTTCATTTGATTAGCAACAATCGTAACACGTTTGTGAACGATGCGTAGTTAATAACCAGTAGTTAATAAACTGATAAAAGGATATTCAAACCAAGTCGATGCCAAAGCAACTCCAAACTATTTGAATTTCTGTGAGGAGTCGGGTTAGCACTGACGATTGTCGGAAAACTCCCGCCAAAGACCAATAGAGCGGAAAACCAAGTCGCACGCGGCTGTGGCGCTCGTCTTTGTTTGCCGCCTTTTTACAGTTTCAGAGTATCAGCGCCAAGCACGCGGAAAGTTATTGCAAAAAAAAAATTTCTATGAAACTTGTTTAGGAAAGGAAAAAGTTTGGGTTATTTTAACTAACGGATAATATTTAACAATTATTCCTCGAGCCCGAATGGGCTCTGAGTCAATAGCTCATAAGGCCGAAGGCCTCATGGGCTATTCGGACTCAAAGGCCATTAGGGCGAGAGGAATAATTGTTTTAGTAAAATCCAACTAGTTGGTCAAAAAAATATCAAGGACAAAACATCTTTCGCTAATTAAAGCTAGACTTAAATTTTATTTTTGAGTCAAAACATTACAAATACGGCCAGGCGTACTCACTAGACGAAACTTTGAAATATTTTCAGTCTTTCTGCTTCACTGCGGCAAAAAACAACAAGTCAGGCAGTCATTTAGCTCTTCTTTCTTCATCTCTTCTATCGGAGTTTCAAACCTTGTTTTGCTTTAAAACTATTCTGTAAAAAATAGTTATTTTAGTTTGTCAAAAAGACGATAAAATTGTAGTTGCAAAAGGAGTCACATTTACGGTAACATTTGTCAACAGTTCAAATTCATTTTGTGTATTCCTACCGTTAAATATCTTCATTCCATATTTCGTTAACTTGTTTGTAGATTTTAGTATAGAATTATGTAATAATGAGCTCAAATTCTCATTCGAAATTTCAGCAAAACACGATTCAGCCGCCATTGTTTTGGTGACTTGGCCGGCACTTTTCGCTACTAGTAGGCTATAACAAATAGCCTACTAGTAGCACAACCAATCAGAACGCAGCATTGATAATAGCCTACTAGTTGGATTTTACTAATGCTAAATATCTGGAACCTTAAAGCTCAAGTTGAACTCACGAGTATTTTTACTAGATTATAAGTAATCTCTTATATACACCTATCTTTGGTCTCAGTTATATAGCAAAAGCACCCCATGTTATATGCATGTACCTGCAATATTACAGCATGTAGCTGAAATAGAGCTTGCAATATCTAATGTAAAATCTTGGTTTTTAAATACGATCTTGTGTCTTCATAATCCCATTTAGTTACTTAAACCTGCAATACAGTATAATACAATACAATGCTTATAGTACAGTGCAGTACAATACAATACAATGCAATGCAAGACAGTACAATACAATACAATACAATATAATACAATATCTTTATTATCTTATTTAGGAACTTGAACCTGCAGTTTTTATATTGTAGAATATTGAGTTTGTTTTACATATTGCAACTGAAATCGAATTGAACGAGATAATAAACATATGCTAGAACAATAACATTTTGAAACTGTTCTGTTGTCCTGACATTCATTCATTCAACTCACTCATTTTCTTTTTTCGTTTTGAAAAACGTGTTGGTGCTGCCAAGGAGTTTGGGAAGATTATGAAGTAACTTGGTTTAAACTGGAGCACAGTGGGAAAGAGACGGAGCTGCTGTCTTACACTGTGAAATGGCCGAACGACTACCGTACCAAAGTTTACTCGGTTAGAACAGAGAAAAAGAAAACAAAAACATACATGGATGAGTTCTCACACATGGCGCATTTCGGAAAATATCGTTCTTACGATAAAGTGTACTATGGCGATAGCCTTGTAGGGAGTCACATATTAGATATCATGGAACTGGGTCTGAACGACTTTGGAGCCTATAAATTTAAGATTTTTGTACCTGGACGGAAAGTGAGAAACGAAGCTTTAATTGAACTTCGCCATAAAGGTAAATGTACTTGATTGAACACTCTTAGTTTACTGTATAAGGAAAATGAGGTTGGCATGGTTTTGTCATGTAAAAGGTATGGATGAGAATATCTTACTTTATCATACATATCTTTTAACAGCTTGATTTTTTAGAAAAGCACAGAAATTGTTTTATGTGATCCGATTGTGCATGTAAATCTTTCTTCTTGTTGTACCACGTGCACAAACGTATTGTGGTTTCGTTGGAGGCTTCTTGGAGTTGCTAGCCTCCACACGTCCTTATTTACTGACATGCTCTTGATCAAATTTGTTTTATTTATTGAAAATGTTTGAAAGAAATGTATAGTTTAGCATGAATACGAAGCTGGGAGAGTTTCAGATGCTATTCATACGTGCATGGTGTATTAAAATCAGGGATCATCCAAGACGAATCCTGACAGTAGCCAAAAAGGAATGGTTTACATATACTCGACCGCTTTGCTACCTCGCTTTGTTAAGACTATGATAAATCTTGATAATGAAAAATTTTGTTTAATTCTCATAATTAGCTTTATTCAATCATCGTCGTCGTCATTGTATGTCATCATCATCATCATCTCACCATTGTTATCATCAGCATTACCATCATCATCATACCATCATCATGCCATCATCATTCATTCTTGCTTGGATAAAACGAGCTTCTTAATAGCTATCTTCCACTCAGTTTGATTTTATCTCAGATCCTCTTTGAATTTAGTCTTCTCGCAAAGAAACAGAGGAAACTAAATAGATTTTGAGAAGTGTAAACAACTAAGACGAGTAGTCTTAGTTCAATAACAACCCTTACTTTAAGATGAGAAATCACATACGCCGATTTCTGTATTTTTTTTTACCTTAATGAATTTCAAATGATTACAGTTTACTGGTTCATTAAACTAGGAAATGCTGTGGAATGTTTTTTAAGAATCGAAATAGATAACTAAACTAAGGATTTGAGTAAATATTCTAACTTACGTAATAATAGAGTAGTGATCCCGGTGTTGTGGTCTGTCTATGTGAGCCGCTCTAGCGGACTATCTAAGACCCTCAACTGTCAAATATAAATGCTAAAGTTTATTTATTATTATCGTCGTATGGTCGTAGTGTTCGAGTTTATGAACTGCTGAATTATAATTTAATTATAATTATAATTTCTGCTGTAGAAAAAGTTCGTGAAACCTGTCTACTGAGTCAGCTAGCGATTAGAATGCAATACGACATTTGTGTCACAAATAGGTGATTTCTATAGTGCACGCGCTATCACCCTTCATCCTCATATTCTATCAGTGAATTGTTAAAAACCCCACTGCACTGTAAAACTGAAACAATATCGACAACCGATATCTGTTAGTCAACCAGAACACCTTAGATAAAAGTCGACTCACAAAAATGTCTCCCGCTTTTCAAAGTTTTGGGGTTGGCATCTATGAGTTTCAGACACCTAAATAGTTTATAGAACTAACCGAGTGGGTGACCCGAACAAGAATATAAGTAATAGAGTATTTAGATAAAAAGTATTACTTCATTGATTAAATAGTAGATAAAAATAACAATCGTAAATTGTTAGGAATGAATAATAGTATTATAGCCATCAATAATACAGTTCTGGATATATTGACGAAAACTGGAAAACCGATTGATTTTCTTATCATCTGAGGGAACGATATCCACATTGAGTGGTATTAACAGATTCAACAAACAGATTGTCTTGTATTATATGAATGAATAGAAGATACTGGGTTAAAATAATCATTAAAACAAGGAGGACTTAATTTATGGTACCACTGATAAACAAAAGAGAGAATTTCAAGATGGATCATATCAGAGAATTTTAGAATTTTTCAACATTGGAAGGAGTCGTACAACCTTTTTTATAACATGTAATACCGAGACTCATTGTTCTTGATTTTGTTGCTGTTTCAGCCTCAATTTGTTTTTAATTTCTTCATATTTCTGTGTGTGGTTCGTATTTTGAACGAGCACTTGTGCTCTTGGACGTAACGTGTCTAAATAAAGTATTGTATTGTATTGTATCAAAACAAAAAGACAAGGCTTTGAAAAACAGCGTTAATTGTCTACCAATTGGAGCTGCATTATTTTTATAAAGATGTTCTTATAAAAAACCCTGTAGTTAAGAACGTAGATATATAAGCACCAAAGTTCTCTCTAGATTCTTTTACTTTAGAAGTATTATTGCCCCGCAGATGAGCCAAATATATCTCTGCCAATGACATCTGGTGGGTGCGCAGGATCTAACGTCGAGATACCGTTGACCATACTTAACTACAACAACCTTCATCCAGACGAATGGTCTATAATATGGAAAAAAACCTCGCAACCTCAGGTTGCTAGTAGTACTTTAGATACGACTAATCCTCTGAAATTAAGGATTAAAGCGACAGAAAATAGCCATGGAGAATATACAGTGTTTGTGAAAAATTCGTTTGGTTTTGCTTCAGGGAAAGTGATGTTGAGGATAACAAGCAGTAAGTAGATTCCTCGTGTTTGTTATTTGTGGCTAACAGATTTTTGTTTAATACTAGTACATTTATAGTCAAGATTTGTATTCATACTTTAATGGTTAATTTCTGGAGCATTGGAATCATTCTGCTATTTATCGTTAAACACTTCTTTCTTGGTTGTCTTACCCACTTGATTGGGCGCTGTGCAAGAATTGCATTTCATATCTCGCCATAACCCCTTGCCCAGGGTCTTTTCTCAGCGGTGGTCCTGAAAAGACCCTGGGTGCGAGGTTGATCTTGCCAGTCTTCTCTATGGAAGCCTTAGGTTTGGTTTGCGCCTAATTGATATCGAAAGGTTTTAAATTAATTGAGGAGAAGGTGCTGTCTTTACGCCTTCGTCTGCAAATTATTAGACCTTTATTTCTTGTTGGATGAGGACATAAAGTTGTTGGCCACTTGGTATTCTTTAGGCTTATACAGATAAACAATACTAGCCTTTCATTGTCTTTTTAACGTTAGTCCTTTTAATATCTTGTAATTAAAAAGAAAAGGAAGCAAAGAAAAAAAAGAAAGGAAGAAAGGAAGGGAAAAAGGAAGGAAGGAAGGAAGGAAGGAATGGGAAGAAGAAGGAGGGAAGGAAGGAAGGAAGGAATGAATGGGAAGAAGAAGGAGGAAAGGAAGGAAGGAATGAATGGGAGGAAGGAAGGAAGGAAGAAAGGGAGGAAGGAAGGATGGATGGATGGAAGGAAGGAAGGAAGGAAGGGAGGGAGGAAGGAATGAATGGGAAGAAAAAGGAGGGAAGGAAGGAAAGAAGGAAAGAAAGAGGGAAGGAAGAAAGGAAGGAAGGGGAAGTAGAGACAAAGAGAAAGATTCAAGATTCAATTTATTCAAGAAAAAAAAAAGTTGCATATGTTATCTCTTTGTAAACCGCTGACATGACCGTGAGCGCTGGAACCAACGCGCACAAATCCGAGCTAGCCAACCCACGAAATCGACTTTGCACTGACTACAAACTTGTGCCACAGGAATCCCGCCGGATCGGAGAGGAGGAAGTGAGGGGAAATTATGATAAGACAGTTCTGATTGTACATATTGAAAAATAGAGATATTTAAAAGTATAACTTTAACCTCTATTAATTCAGATTATCCGTCAATCACTTGGGCTACACCCTCACCACACGTAGCCATCGAAGGAGTCAGTGACGAATTGAAGGTTGAGACGAAGAGCGATGATCATCTGAAAGAAATTCTGTGGTTTTTCAAAGAAAAGCCTATTAACAAAAAAACGGAACATTTCGATTTCCCAGGTTGGTGTGGTACAAAATGATTGTATAATAAGTAAACATGAAGGTGATGATGATGTAGACGATGATGTAGATAATTTAAACAAATATGTAAACGATGTAGAAGATGATGTAGACGATAATGTTGGTGATGATGTAGAAAATGATGTTGATAATGATGTAGGCAATGATGATGATGTAGATAATGATTTGAATGATGATGTTGATGATGATGTAGATGACGATAATGATGATGATGTAGAAAATGATGTTGATAATGATGTAGGCGATCATGCTAATGTAGATAATGATTTAGATGATGATGCTGATGATGATTTAGACGATTATAATAATGATGATGTAGAAAATGATGTTGATAATGATGTAGGCGATGATGATGATGTAGATAATGACTTAAATGATGATGTTGATGATGATGTAGACAACGATGATGATGATGATGTAGGTAATATAGACGTTGATGTAGAGAATGATATAGATGAAGATGTTAACAATGTAGAATTTTATGAGATTTTTTGTATTGATGAAAACCTGTTTCCCTTAAAAACAAAATATTAAAAAAATTGCATAATATTTTCATGTACGTGTATGTATATGTGTAAGGTTAAGATATGTTATGGATGTACGCGAAAAGTTTAAAAAACTTAACAGGAGTCCCTCAAGTTGTCTTAAACAAGTACGAAAATAAATGCTGCAGCGTTATGTAAAATTTTTATGAAATTAACTTCATAAAATATCGTTGTATATTATTAACCCTTTCAGTCCCAGTTGAGTTATTAAAAGTTCTCCAACTTGATCACATACTTTCCATTGAACAAGTTTGAGAGAATTTCACTTTTAATCTTCAGCAGTTTGCTTTGTTTGATTAATTTCCAATTTCTCATTACCAAATGTTTTATTTTGTATGTGTTTTGTGAGGAGAAGTTGGGTGTTGATAAATTAATGATTAGGACTGAAAGGGTTAATCAACATTTTTACTTTCTAATGCTGCTACCACATTTCAGTTTTGTTTTCTAGACCTTGATTTTAAATTTTTTTTTGCAAAAATTTTTCCGATTTTTTTTCTAGTACCCTTACGAAGCCTGACATTAAATTTTAGAACGGACATATTTTTTGTTCCTCTGCACGGTGGCTGAGACGTTTTCCAAAGCAGTTTTGACTTATGGTTGTTTAGATGATCCTACTGTTGCAACTTTCGCACCTCCGCGACCTAAACAAATACTAAGCGAAAAGAGGGAATCGAAGTGAACTCGTGCTAATGCGAAAGTTGTTCAGCAATCTTGTAAATAGCCCAGTTAGGATGTTTGGATGTTGGGGTATCGAGCGGCAAATTAAATTTTTTTCAAATAGATATTTTGGCTCTCAACACCATTTTTTGTTCATGATGCGTCCTTCATCAACTTCAAGTAATAACTTTTCTTACTTATTCTCTTGGAAAGAGTAAAACACACATCACTTGAAATATATCTGATTACCGGTTTACTGTTGAACCGTCAGACGATGCTCTATCTGGCTCATCAAGACGCAAAAGGCTAAAACTCAAAAACCTAAAGCCCTCATTAAAAGGAAAGTATAAAGTTATTGTCAATGGAGACTTCTGCTCATTTGAACAAACTTTCCAAGTGGATATTAAAGGTATTTTATTTTTTATTTTAATTATAAAGACTGTAAGTTTAAGCACAGCGAATCGTTTTTCTAACGTTTCTCGGGACAACCGTCCCAACCTTGCACATAGAAATAAAGTTGAGCTCTCCTCGATATCGTTCATGTCCCAATAAGAAGCCATCACATCTGAGGACAAGAACCCGTACGAGATTTCAACGCATGCGCTTTTTTCCTGCAAACTTGTTGTTGAAAGGATGACTTTTGCATAAAGATGGGGTCAAACAAGCATGAGAGTAGATGAGATTTCACAGATTTAAGAGTTGGTTGAGAGTTTAGGCCCAACTTTCATCTACTATCATTGACATTTGATCACCTACGCAAGAGCTTGCGAGAGTGAATGCGTGACATACTTTCCAAGATGTAAAATCTGACAGCCAATTTGCCTCTGTTTTATAGTTTAAGAATAGCTTTGTATGAAGAAGAGAACAAAAAAACTTTGCCTAAGCAAGGGAAAACAAGGCAGTGGATAAAGTCGCCGCAAGGAGAAAGTACTTTACATGTAATCGACGAGTTGTCAGTTAAAAATATACAGGAGCGTACAGACAGATAACGCAGATTTTCGTGTTTTTCTTGTTTGATTCGAGTTGAGAGTTGAGCCCGCAAACCCCAAAAGCTGCTGCTGCTGACAGAAAAACTCTTATAAGTTCTCATGTAGCGATCAAACGTCCCAAAAGTCTCATCAACTCCCATGAAAAATTTGAACAAGTTGAACAAAGTTGATGAGAACGCATGATATACGAGAGTGCGTGAGAGTTGGCAGTCAAACGAGAGCGGGAGTTTGAACTCACAACAACAACAACAACAACAACAAGAACCTTTATTTTTTCCCCGAGTATTACAATAATAAAATATGTATTTTGATATGGAAAAGAAGAGGGGACTGGTTGCCTGAAATAACCGAGGCTAATAATACCAGGCAATCAGTAGCACAAATTGTTGAAACATCATGGCAGCTTTCTACAAAGATAAAGGATTCAAAATTCTAAACAATAGCTTTGTGCAATGCGTTCTAAAGCAATAAGAATTGCAAAATGTTAACACAAAAGAAAGTTAAAAGCAAATAATTTTTTTTTATTTCTTTAAATAGTGCAACATTTTGCAGTAATTGTTCTTAATTTTTCAAAACTTTGTTTTGAAAAACATCGAAACAAAAAGACGAGTGATTGAAAAATAATTCTGATTGTTAGAGGAACTTTCAGTATTAGTTACTATTACATAAATACGTGTATTATTTGGGACAATAGTGGATACACTAAATGTGAACAGGCGCTTTTATGTTTTTACTGTGCACATTGCGAACGTAAATTACAAGATTCAGCAAGGTTTCAATTAACATTTTGACTTTTACTCAACTTAACCTAAACCTTAACCTTTTCTCAAATACTCGAAATTTTTGGCCAAATTGAACGTAATTGTTCTTTTAAAATCTAATTCATTCAATTAGTTCTATGATTGGCGAGTTTTCATCTTCAATCTAGGTTACCTATATATATTTTAAATATCTTACACTACCGCCTTCGGCTCTCTTTTATAATCATAAATAATTATATCTAATTAAAAACCCTTAGGCGTTGGAAAACCTGGCAAAAAATGGAATCTAGTGCGGACTTCAAAAATAGAATTCGATGAGTCGTTTGGCGAAAAAAAAATTATTACAAACTTGCTAGAATTAAACTCGTTTTCAACCTCAAAAAGATAAAATTCATTGGAAGTTCAGCAAGAACGTTCAAAGAGTTGTTACGTAATGTAATTAGAGAGAAAAATGTTGTGAAACGGTAAAACAATTTATGTGAAACTTCAAAACGCACGAGGTAACTTTGTAATTTACAGCGTCAGGGATTGTCGCAGGATACTAATACTATAGGTGGCAAAAGAGTGGCAATACTTACGAAAAATAGTGCTCATGAATTGATCTGAAATAGAACGTCAACTAGCAACTTAACTGCTGGCGAATGGTCAAGAAAGCGGTGGCAATTTGCTAGTACAAGCGTTAGCAATCTGGTTCTATGTCTCCATTGAATTTAACGCAGTGTTGCTGTTGGTTTTGATCATCCGTTAATACTGACACCAGGCGAATCGAATTCTAGAGTTACTTTAAAACACACATTGCGTACATATATACCGACAGTCAGAAAAGCAGACGGACTATAAAATTTAAATGTTGACAGAATAATAACATCAATGCAGAAAGTTTCATTTAAAGAAAAATTACACAGAAAATTAAGAGTATCATAACGGAAAAACGTCGCGTTAAAATTTCCGTATTGGGGCCGACTATTGTTTAATCATATACAACTATGATTAAACCTAAACCCTAACTTTACTATATAGTTGCACGCTATGAAACTGTATGCATATTAATAAGTCAGCCCCCATACGGAAATTATGCCAAACTTGGCTATAGTGACTATAAGCCGAGATAATTTAAAACATTGGCCTTAATTTTGCTTTCCCGACTATCTTTAGTGTTTCTAATGTATACATATATATCTCCAATGTAGTAACTATACTCTACCGCGTCTCTAACATTCCTTTATCGTTTACGAGGTAAACACCCGGCTATTTTCAACGCTATCTAACGTGGTTGCTACTTTCAAATGTGTTGATAATTCTATGATCTAAATCAAAAAGAGTATTTCTATGGAAAAGCTTCTTTGCTGACTTTTTCAAAAGTTCATTTTGGTTTTCCAAAGTGATGTCCAAGCCACTAATACGTTCTTTGATACTTGTCTCGCTTTCACATGGTGTCCATGGAACACGCTGCAGTGGGGTTATAGTCTTCAAAAATTCACTGATGACAAAACTTTGTTTAGAAACTTCTTTCTCTCTTAACTTCCTTAGCATGCCAGAGCTGAACTCAATGGGTTTTGATTCTTGACCTGGAAATTCACGATTAAATCTATTTAATTTGGTTGTACCTGAGAATTCTGGTACACTATAACTAGCCGGCCGCGCTGGAGCGCTTCGAGCTCTGTTTAGACGCTGTGTTACAGAACAAAGCTGTTTTTCCCACAGCTTGTTGCGCTTCTTTAAAGAGGTAAGCGGTCTTGTTGGTTGGACGGAAGGTTGGTAATCTTTCTGTTCCTCTCTTGATACTGTAAGTCCAGTTAGTTCACAAGAACTGCTTCTCTCCCGCGTTTTTTTTCTAAACACAGGCACAGGAGGTTTTGGATTCGCGCTGCAGCATCGAACGTGCCTCCTTTGGTTTTCAGCATTTAGAGCTTGAGTCTGTCTGTTTTCTGGCAAAGATTCCTTAGCCTTTTCGTGTTTCTCTGCAATATCAACACTTCTTGACAAGCTGCGATAAAATTTGTCAACAACAAGACGCTGGTCGCATGAAAGCTTACGTACTCTTTGCTGTTCTTGTCTCTCCAAGCACTTCAATTCTTTTCGCAAATGTATTTCCTCCTTCCAGTTAGCTGAATGAACGTTTTGAGATTTCTCTGAACTTCCAGGCCCAGATTTTTGCCTGTCTATATAGTTAGCAAAACTACTCATGTTTTCGTCGTTGTTTCCATCTTAACTTGGTTTCGTAAAAAGCCCAGGCTACATTTTGGGATTAGACGTAAGCCAATAATGGTCACTTGGGCAATTTCATTTTCACTAACGCCGCAAAATTCATCTTAATCCAACGCGGGTTTATGGCTCATTGTTTTAGAAAATAGAAACTAATCCTTAATTTGCAGACGCGCCAACATAAACGTTCATTTACGCTAACGTTTTGTTCAAAAAACTCCTTGCCAGAAGTTTCTTCATAATCCAAAGAACTTTTTTCCCTTTTCAGTCAAAAAATAAAGTGTTTCTATTGATTCTCATGGTTGATTCCTAGGCTATCATTGTTTTGTCCGAGCATGAATAATAATTAGGTATCTAACAACACTCAGACAATGTTGACAATCACACTGCACTTCATTCAACTTACTTGAACGAACCATCAATTATTGAATATGTTTGAGTAAATAAATAAAAAATAACAGCTTGCACTCAAAAACAAAGTCTTCTACATTCAGTTTCTACAAACAAAGTAATTTAAGCGATTTAGAATGATGAATGGTTATGATAAAATTAATATAAAAAACAAGAAAAATAGCGAAGCTGCTAAGATTTACAAAGAACAATTAACTTATTTATGTACTTCAATGTGTTTTGTTATTAACGTAAAGAAATATTTGTAGTTATTACAAATAATTTTTATTAAGTAAAATAAGGAGTTACGAAAAGACTTGGGATTTAATAAACTCAAAGTTGAGATGTGTCAACATCGCCAAAACGAAAGCACAAAGCTTGTCGTGATATTTACAACCATCGTCAACAAACCATGCAAAAGTTAATTAAATCATGTGTTTTATTTCTGGGCCGCGTCCCTTTTAAAAAGTTTACCCAGCGGAGACATTCAGATTTGTGGCAAACATGCTCACAAATTAATGTTTTCAGGATGTCCAATCTTGTTCTGAGAACTTTGAGATGAGTAAATATAACAATAATAACAATAATAACAATAATAACAATAATAATAATAATAATGGAAACTTAATTTTCTTCCTTTTTTAAATACAGTTGTAAATCTCACTACGTATAGGCAATAAACAACTGGCTACTTGAATTGTTACGTGAGTAATAGCAATATCAATGTATATTTTAAACAATGAATAAAATAATAATAATAATATTAATAATAAATGAATTTTAAAATAATAATAATAATGTGAACAATAATAATGATAATGAGAGTAATAATAATAATACTAATAAAAAGCTAAAATTTTAATATTTCTGGGGCATCCCAAATCTTATTTC
>JAOTRI020109050.1:0-23869 GCA_028564885.2 Zoanthus sanctaehelenae | reverse complement strand
TTAAGAAAGATTGAATTCTTTGACTCAGTACCATATCGTGCGGGCGGTTTAGGCCCTTTTAGGAGTCAAAGGGTTAATTAGTATTTTTTAAATTAAGTATATTATTACAAAAAAGTGCTAATCATTTGCTAGTTTATTACTAAATAAATTAAAAACAATTAGTCCCCTTAGTGCCAGTGTCTAGCAGGGATCGCATTAAAGCAGAAATTGTGCATTTTTATGCAAAAAATGCCAAAAAATGCAGAATCAAAATTTTAATGCATCCCAGGATGCAAGATGTTGACTTGAAAAACTCACTGCACTTATTTACTTTGGACCCACCCAAAATGCTTAGGACCCCAGTTTGACCAGACATGCGGGTAGGAGGACCCAGAATAAAAAATCCTAGTGCCACCCCTGTCTAGTGAACATAGCTCAGTAAATATCAGTCACTAGTCACCTCCTTATAATGGAATAATAATTGTTAAATATTTTCCAGCTGTTTTGAATGCTTAACTTCACTATAGATGCAAGCATACTACTCAACCAATCTTTGAAAGGTATGCGCGACAGAGATGGCAACCTTGTACCAAATGCTCATCTTGTTGGACTTTTTCACAGATTATGCAAACTATTGTTTTACCGCATCAAGCCAGTATTTGTCTTTGATGGAGGGGTTCCAACATTGAAGAAAAAGACATTGGTATCAAACTTTACTTTAATTTATTTTTAGTTAGTGGTATGGCTGTTGGAAGGAAGCACCCTGTATTCCTTTGTTTAGGCTATGATTATACCTAACATTAATATTATTCAGGGAACAATAACTGATCTGCAGGTTGTAAACACTATTTGTTGTCTTTAGGGTTCACATCTATAGACTGTTGCAGCACTTAGTCTTGAAACCAATTTGTTGTGGTCAAAAGAATTTCTCATTTGCATAAATATGTTGAGTAAGGCTTATGATTAGATATAAATGGTTAGTGTTAGGAATTATTCTTGCATATTACACCATCTTGTGTATAATTGAATAAGAACTTGATAATGTTTATAAACATTTGAAATACAGATACCAGTTTTGGGTAGAAGTGACTTCATTTGGGTTTACCATAGATAGTCCAGTAGTTAAATGTAAGTCAATATATCTGCCTCGACAGATAAACCTGTAAGAACTGTGATTGGGTAAATGAAAACCAAATGATGTAAAGTTGTTATCTGCCAACTTTAGTCAAGAAGACTAATATCATTTTTCACATAATTGTTGTTTTATCACTGTGACTATTGTGTGAAATAATTCTTAAAACAACAGGATGCAAGAAAGGAGAGAAAAAGAAAGGCATCTTCAGTGTCATGTAAAACTGCAGAGAAGATAGTCAAAAGTTTATTAAAAGGAAAAGCTATTGAAGCTGTTACTGGAATGAAAAGGTAACTTTTTACTAATACTAGCAGTCAGCGCAAGATTTCTTACTAGAAACAGTTCTTGTTTGAAATAAAAATTTTAGTTGTTTTTATTCATTTTCTAAAAATTTTAAGCAATTTAAAGATTTTGGTCTCTACTGTTCAGTAGTTAGTTGTAAGAATAAGCCTTCGTTAAAATTAAATATTTTTTGTCTTCAAGAGATAGGGAAATGATAAACTCTGATGAACTAAAGCTGCAATAAATAGCAGTTACTATTAGTTTAAATATTTTATTATGAATTAATAATTTATATTTGGTTCATTTTTTTATTGATGTTATTGGTGAATGCTTACTAGAAGTCATAGCTTTTTGACATTCAAAATTATTATAATAATAGTTTTCAGTTAATTATTATATTATTTGTTACATAATTTTTGTAATTGCTTTAATCAGTCATTGTGAGGCAACAAAACTTATATTTGCTTTAGAATGTAGGTTTATGTAGTTTGTGAAGGCGGACGTAGTTGGCGCACTTTGTAAGATTTCTGCTTTCCAACCATAAGGTCCCAAGTTTGATCCCAGCATCTTGCCGAGATTCAAATATTTGTGTGACCTTATTTTCCGTCTAAGCCAACTCAGCTTTCCATCCTTTCAGGGAGCTAACCTGCGATTGATGTCCCATCCAGGGGAAGTCAAAGACTCTCATCCACTTAACACTACGGAAACCGAAGATAAGTGCTGTCCCCATGGGCCACTACTGTAGGCTCGTACATGAGGATTTAGCTTTGCTTTATGTTAGGAATCAAGAAAGTGAAAAATAATTATAAAATTTGTCTGGCTATGTTATTTTTGAAAATTTTATGTTAACTTAATATTTAACAAAAAGTCATGTACATTGTACAGTTATTATAATTACTTAAAGTTTGTATTTTTTTGATGGATGGGCTAAATAATAATCAAGTATTTGTGAACGTTATGTAGTAAGTTGACCCAGAGAAGCAACAGTCCCAAAGAACCTGATATATTTGAGCTTCCTTCAATTCCTTGGAATGCACAGCATCATGAAAGGTAAACTAGTATAATTCTTCTTCCAGTTTATTGGGAGATAAATTAATAGTTATTCCTCCTATGAAAAATATTTCTTTTCTGTTCATTAAAAAGTTAATCCCACTTTAAAGGTTAAAACTATTATACTATTTTTTGTGTGTTCAAATTGCTTTTTAATATTCTCTCTTGATCTTTTCATGCTATGTTACTCATAAGGCCTCCGCACTTATTCTCCACTTTGACCTGTTCTGTGGAAATACTTGAACTTGGAGTTACTTGGCTTACCTCTTAGTCTTAGTCTTAGTCTTAGTCTTATGAACATTTAGGAACTTGGTGAGCTTCCAAGGAGTAGAGATAATAGGACTCGAGGTCCCTTACAAGGATCTTACTCCTGGGCCTATGGTTTAACATCCTTATCCGAGAAGACGCAAAAGTCTTACCATTTGTAGATGTTGGAGCAAAGGCAGCACTTTCTCTTCAATTATTTTAAGACCCTGAGTGTTGGTCTGGCAGGGGATCAAACCTGAGACCTACCGCACGATAGACAGGCACGTTACCAACTATATAGGCTAACCTGGTTTCAGTAATGTATAAGCTTTTAACCAGGATGAGTCATTAGCCCATCGCCCAGCCCCCAATCTGGAGGGTCAGGTGTTGCAGTTTCTGTGGCCTTTCACCTGGAACCTGCCCATCAAGGTTAAACCTACCAGGGACGAAGGTCTCAGCTGTTAAATAGTTCCCAGGATTATCATGGCATACAAATCTTTTCACCACATTAATTAATAACCATTTACCTCAACTTTGAGCTATCTGATTCCCCTTTGCAAATGCACAAAATTTGATGGCCCACCTATTTCTCTTGTTGAAAACTGCATGACCCACCCCTCATAAAAATTTATAATAATTTATAGTTATGTAATATATAAAACACAAGAAACAGTATTTCATCACATCTCCCAGCTCTGAGAAGAAATATTATGCACAATCAGGGGTTTCATTAAAATATGGAGCAAGAGGGCATCTGGATTTGACAGGCAGGCATCCATCTGCAAGGCCCTTTGAAAGAAGGTGCATTAAAAAAAACATACTAGGAAAGTTGTACTCTTTGCCGGGCAAAGTTGTCTTTTACCCTGTACAATCCAGAGTATTTTTGACAAAGTTCAAGTTGTTTGGAAATGTAATAAAACACTTTCTAGATAGATAGACGTTTTCTATTGTTAGTTTTAGATATATCTTCTCATTTAAAATGAAAACTAAGGAGTTTTAGGAAGAAGTACAATTTTAAAAATATAAATATGCTAATTAAGGTTACCTCTCCAAACCATAGTCAGGGTAAATTCATTAGCAGCCAGGACTTGGTTACTCGTTTACTTTGATCAATGTACTTTTGTGTACTTACTTAAAAG
Source organism: Zoanthus sanctaehelenae (assembly GCA_028564885.2). Lineage (NCBI taxonomy): Eukaryota > Metazoa > Cnidaria > Anthozoa > Zoantharia > Zoanthidae > Zoanthus > Zoanthus sanctaehelenae. The sequence goes on along the minus strand of JAOTRI020109050.1, from coordinate 20,041 downwards.
GAAAGCTTTTAGAAATCAAAAATATAAAAGGACCACCAATTTTGTTTTAATTGTATTCTTTTATTATAAAAACAGACTCAACGAAGAAGCTTAAAGATACTGACTGAAACAAACTGCAAATTATTTTTAAAAATTTCATGAGAATGCATCTGCACAATAGATGACCCCCTAAAGTATAGTAGCTTCATACCTCCAGGCAAGCAAACAAGTGACCATGGACCAATCCTAGATAAGGTGCCCAGGTTGTACTTCAAAAGTTAATGAAAACCCTGAACGTGAATGAAATTGTAAATTTTCATAATTGAATTAACATTAGTGTCAGCCAGAACCTTTAATAAGTTTTAGCATGTACTTATTAGCTAGAGATTTAAAGTATCAGATTCTGTGAGGGGGAGCCTAAGTAGACCTGTAAGCTGTTTACAGTACCTAATATGTATTAGGTGAAAATATATTGATTTAAATGTGATTGCTTCCTATCTGAACACTAATTCATTTCAGCTCATCAGAAGAGGAGAATGATGATGTTGAAAACTCAGCACAACAACGGCAACTTAGCCAGACATGGTTGGAGGTAAATATTAGTCCAAACTATCGTGTAATGAAACAAAAACATTTCAGGGCTTTGTGACTGTGTTTTATAACTTTGTTCTGAATAATAACTGTATAAAGCAGAGCTGTAATAGTTAAGAAGTGGAAAAATCTCTCAAAGCTAGTAATAGTCAGGGCTTAAAATTGTGACCAATACAACCGCATTTGTAACTATATTTTTCCATCTGCGACTAAAGCTTCAAAAGCAGTTGCTATTTCTTGACCAATCTACATCTCTGACAGCTACTAAAAAAAGAGTCTGCCAGAAGTCGCTACCTTACAATTACTATCCTATTTTGAATTTTAACATTTTGCAATCAATTGCAAAAATGCTACGGCCATAAATTTTTTTTTTTTTCAATTTCGAGTCCTGATAGTACAGACCAAAATAGTTACTGTACAAAGTGGAGAATTCTAAAAATTTCCTTCATGTTTTAATCTCATAGCCACGTGTGCTCTTGGAACAAAGCAAACATATACAAAATGGCCACAACATGAACATGAAAAAGGTTGACTGTGATTTAAAAGTTGTAAAAAGACGTTTTGGGTTAAAAACATAGCTTTTCATCAGTTTGAATCTAGAACCAATATATATGTGAAAAACTTCATCTAAAGTACAGATTGAAATAAAGCAATGGCTGTTGTTTATGTATTACTAAGTGCTTTATATGTGTTCGGAAAGTCGATGTGTTCATTGTTGGAATTTTTATCTTCTATGGAATGCCAAGCTTCTAAGAATAACCTTTGTTGAAAAATTTTTGCTTGAGTTCTGGCCACTGCATGTATAAAACCAATGACATGGGGCCATGGTTTTATTTCTTTGACTTGCTGAGCTATCTTAGAAATGGGGTCCTGACTCTTTACTGCATCCTTATGCTAACTTGCCATCGGTTTTTTTAAAAGATTGTTTTGTCCAGCCATAATACACAAAATTGCAGTCAGGACACTATTTTAATTTTAATTTTTTTTTTCGGATTCAGTGCAAAGCGCTAAGTACAAAAACACTAGGACTCATAATAAACCCTAAAATGTATTTTGTGTTTTGCTAGTGGGTCAGTTTGTCTATCTTTTGGGCGGGGGAAGACTTGATTGAGCATGTGTGCAGGCTAGAGTGCAGTTTGTCCCCATTTCTTCTCAGTATCTACCAATTTTTCAAAATCTGTTGTTATATTACCTTACACCCAGGTTGGAATTTTTTCTGCTTTCCTCACATGTGTTGTCCCTGTGATATTTCTGCCTTACCAGACTTGCATTGCCTGGCTTGCACTGCCAGGCTTGCATTTTAGTTGTCACCTAGCTTTGCAATGATAACTGTTATAGCGTATTAAGTCTTGCATTATATACCAATTACCTCGTATTATACTCATAATTTGTTTGCTCTGTATCAGGCCGTGTATCAGAACCCTGATGAAGTCAGGGTAGATTCGGAAGATTTTAAATCGTTACCAGCAGAGCTGCAACATGAGCTCATAGTGGAAATGAAAGAAGAAAGAAAATGGGCTCCCACAAGAGATATGCCTCAGGTACAGAAGTTATATAGGCCGAGTAAACAATAGTTATCGAGATATTTTAAATAATTCAAGTTGTTTAAATAACATTTCATGGTAAATAACATAAGTTAGGCCATTGTGTTTTGGAATTGAACAATCGCTTATTCACTCACTCACTCACTCATTAACCCACCCACTCACTCACTCACTCACTCACTAACCCACCCACCCACTTACTAACTCGCCCACCCACTCACAAACCCACTCACTCACCTACTCACCACCTCACTCACTCACCCACTTACTCCATCTGTTTGATGTTAAGAGATAATTTATGAATATATCTACTTCGCTAAGCCAAGGTAAGTTGTTTACTAGCGAAGTGGCCCATAATGCCAGTGCTAGTCTATCTCTTGCATGTATACTGCATTTGAATTCTTGTTTATCAAGCCTAAGAGATAGGTCAGTCTTTCATGTCACAAATATAATATTATTAATATTTTTATGTAATTCCAGTTTCTAATGTGAAGCTATAGAGGCCTGCTCGGCCTTTGTTATGAGAAATAATCATGACGTTTTTTTCCATTTTGGCAAATGAATGTTTTATCATTTTTTGTTTTAGGAAGCTGGTAATTTTTCGAACTTTCAGCTCCAAAATGTGTTGAAAAGAGGGAAACTTAACCAAAGGCTTGAGGACCTTCGGAAAGAGATGAACAGCAGAAATACTGGAGAAGTAGTTGGTATGACATCGCAGAGTTCTATGCAAGGTGACATTACTGTAGAGTCTCGGAGAATTGTATCAGAAGACACTGGACATTATATCCTGATTAAAGGGAGCACTAGAAAAGAAGAAGGTATTGTAAAGGGCTGGTAGTGTTTTCATTATTATAAATATTATTAGATAATTTGAATAGTACTGTACATGCATTTCAATTAATTTTTTTCGTTGCGCTGTAAAGGACGAAAATGACGTGGACTTTATGGTTGGCTTTTTCTACAAATCGCAAGTTATAGTTGTTGGTTTCGAGAATCAATGTAACTTTTGATGATGATTGTTAAAGTGGGTATGACAAGTATTTTTTTCGGCGTTTTCTCTAATACTTGAGAAAGGCGAATTTAATATTTTAAGTCCTCAAAAATAATCTAACCACGGTTTTTTGCGTCTTGAAAACACAATTTTGAAGTAAAAAGTTGTCCGGAGTCTGGGTTCTGGTATGACGTCACATTGTTTGCAACTTGCATTCTTATGCCATCAGTATAGCTGGTATTTTGACATCTTTCTTTATTCAGCACTCCGGCCATGCAATATCTTCCTCTATTTTTCGTCGTTTTACTCTCCATCGCTGTTTTTTTCTTTTCTTTAAAAAAAAGTTGCAAACAATGTGACGTCACAGTCGGTGGTTTGGCCGCGCGGACGGCGGACACTTTTTAAACAAAAATCAGCATTTTCAACACGCAATAAAACGACGGGAAAACATTTTTGACAGAAAATAACTTCGGTTTATTGTTAAGAATACATTCAAGTTTAAAAAACTTCCAAAAAAAAAAAATCCTTGTCATATGCACTTTAAATGTCCTGTACATGGTCAAGATTCACTAATCATAATTTTGTTTCTAATTGCCTGGGAACGTGTACGGTACATAATAGTCATTTATATATTTGATAAACACAGCTGGGAAATGTAAAACTGCCACTTTGATCCGCAATTATTAAGAATAAAACGTATTAAACAGTATGTGCTTTCAATAAGTTATACTTGTTATAATATTGTTTTCTTTTGTTTTGATCGTTTCGTAATTATTTTAATTTTGTTGTTTTGTATTATCAAACGTGGGTTGAGATATGTCAAACTACCTTGTTTCAAAAGTACAGTAGCGTTGATTATGGGGATACATGAATTAACTAAACACAAGCAAATAGGGATAATTCATTATCCAGAAATCACGTTCTGGATAATGGATTTGTTCTATACTGCCTATCTTCTTCACAGTACCAACCAGGTAGTTTGACATCCAGAATATTCAAAAATTTTATTATTTAAACTATCCAGCCATGATATTTTTGCTGCATTTCATCGCCTTATTACAACGTTAGTTCAACACTCAAAAAACAGTTAAACTTTAGCGCGAAAAGTAAGCAACCACCACGTCAAATCTGGTCATATATTATTTACTGAGACAAAGCGCAGTTACTCTCTCCTCCCCTTCTGTACCCTGTCAAACCTTGTAAGGTCCCTTTTCCCTCCCATTCTATAAATATGAGCCCTAAAATTCTGTCATCCCCCCTCCCCTTCTATACACTTAACCATTGCAGGGTACCTTCCCTTTCCAGTTTATAAACCATGAGTCCTAAATACCTCCCTTCTCCCCTTCTCCTCTTTGCAGCATTTGGAAAGCTTAATAACCTTCCTTTTCCCTTCCTGGACCCTATTTTGTTTCCTTTGTTTTATTATCGTTCTAAATAATTGACGAGAATCAGTATTCCCTTGACATTTTGTCAATCACTTAGGGGAATCGCTGGAGAACTTTGATGGTGAAGGAGGATTTCTCAAAGAACACGAGCATGATGAATGCTTCCAGTTACAGAAATCTTCCAAAAAACAATGTGATGATTCAGCACAGTTTGGCAAGGTCAGCGATGAACTTCGTCACTCAAACTCCGTTGAATCACCAGTTGTTAGCATTTCAGAGGTTTTGCCTCAGCCAGAGCTACCCTGTGTAATTAATGTTGATTTGTCCCCTGAAAAAAATGAGCTTTCCGAGTCTAGTAATCTAGATTCAGACATTGAAATGGTTGACATTCATGTTCCAAAAACAGACTTATCTGAAAACTTGGAGCAATCTATGGTGAAAGGGGAGGCTTTGCAAGGGTTTTGTAGTTCGATTGTTGATGAATCTTTGTCATGTGATGGTGATAGCAAATTGATTGAGGACGAAATTAGTCAAAAAAAGTCAAAACTGGAGGAACTAGTACGAAAAAGGGAAAATGCTAGCTCGGCATTGTCACCAGAACAAAAAATCATGCATATTGAGAGAATGTCTGAAGAACAGGAAAATAATTCAAGCATTTACCAAGTTGCAATCTCGAATGTTACAAGAAACTCTCACGAAGGTGTTCAGAGTGAGTTCCCACAATCTGTTCAACAATCTATACCAAAGAAGTCAAATTGTGAACAATACTTGAATAGCCACAATTCAATCGAAGAATCTGCTGTTATGGTAAAAAAGGATTCTGGTGAATCTAAGAACGAACATGGCGAGACCCCAATGGAGGTGACGAATATAAACAATCTACAGGAGAATGATGATTTAAAGGTAAAGAAGAAATCTGATACCATTGATGAGAGACTATTGTCCAGTTGTGAAAAGGGTTTGGGAGTTGAAACAGTGTCTGATGAGGAACATTCAAATAACATTAGTGATGATTTAAAGGCAAAGAAGAAATCTGATACCATTGATGAGAGACTATTGCCCACTTGTGAAAAGGGTTTGGGAGTTGAAACTGTGTCTGATGAAGAACATTCAATTATCATTATTAGTGATGATTTAAAGGTAAAGAAGAAATCTAATACCATTAATGAGAGACTATTGTCCAGTTGTGAAAAGGGTTTGGAAGTTGAAACTGTGTCTGATGAGGAACATTCAAGTATCATTACTAATAACAAAAATGAATTAAATGACAAAAAGAGACCACAGGCTATGCAACATAGAGTAACATTTAGTGTGGATAGCAGTACTGATAAAGCTGCTGTAGTTATTGACGATGATGTTGAAGAAAGAGATTATATCTCCGATGAGGAAAATACTATCAGTGTTTCTGATCAAGAAGCAGATGTAAAAACCTCTGAAAATAACAGCCAAGATTCAACTCCATGGCAAGGTGTTAACCTAACGGTGAGTTTTGACGTAAACTAGCAGATTAACCTCGTATAATTACAGTACTTACCTTAAATTATTTTCTCTTTTAGTTTTTAAAAATTAAAACGCTGTTTGCAAGGAAATGGTTAGTTAAAGAAACAAACCTTAGGCAATTTACAAGAACTAAAACAATTTTCTTACTAAATACATAGGTTTCTTCTTAGCAAAAGCGTTCTACTAGATAAAAGTGCTTTACAGGTATCACATGGGTCATGGGTTCCAAACCAGTCCTGTTACACTTAGACGAAGTATGATTAACTGCTAAGATAGTCTGATAATTTGAATTTAAATGGGGCTTTGATGGCAGCACTAAGTTCTAAGTTGTGCGCATTTGGTTTGAAAATCTTTGTATCAATTACGCTTTCTTGTCTTATTGTTGATGCATAATTGGTGCAGTTCATTACATACATTTATATAAAAATATTTCGAACGAATTTAATTTCAAACAAAAATTTGTTGGGATATTAATCCGACCAAAAGTTTTTAGCATCCGAAAATTTCTTCAATATGATATAGACCATCGATTTACATTTTAAGGACAGTAACAGACAATTTGTTTATATTTTGACTAAAATAGTAAATTAATTTGTCCGAAATTAAATTGTTCGAATTTTTTGATGTGATGTTTCTGTATCTACCTTTACGCTAATCTGATTATTTGTGTGGCCTTCTTTTCCATCAAAGTTGACTCAGCTTACCATCATTATGAGGGTAGGTGGACGAGTTCTACGGAAACTGGAGGTAAACACTGATTTTAATTAGCCTTTTGGGGTTTTCGCTTAGTGTTGTTTTTGTTCAAACAAAATTATCTGTGTTATTTTGTAAGTCTAAGTTTGATAAATCATTAGCAGCAATAGATCATTTTTGAGTACCGCTAGATACAGAAAGCAACAAGAGTGCATGTGGATCAGGCTTAGCCTCAATGCCGAGCTAAATATTTGAAAATCACAGCAGTTTTATGAAATATTCGGAAGTGTGTGTATTGTGATTCTTTCAGCTTTTGTCGTTTCTTTTGTAATTTGTGAATATTTAACGTTAAGTCGAGGCTTAGCCTGAGTATCCTGCGCCTTCGTTATTTATGTCAAGCGGTATCGCGAAACTCGAAACTTGACCATATTTGTATTACTATAGTGTCATGTGTATAATGTCTTTTGAAAAGGGTAAATCACTGAAAAAAGTAAAAGATATTTTTGATACCGAAACGAATTGTAGCATTGCATGCAGTTTATCTTGCTTATGAACAGTAACTGTTATGGTATTTTTGATGTTATTTAATAATATTTATTGTTTTCAGCAGTATTCTAGTTACGCCTGTCCAGATATGTACTCATTTAAGAATAAATGTTGTTAAACATTCATTCTTAAACGAGTACATTAAAATTCTTTTCACACCATTTACTAAACTTAACCAAATGGAAATGATGTTGCTTTTTAGGATAATTTGGAAGAACTTCATGGAACATTTGTAGCTGAACAAAAAGACCTTAGGACAGAGAAAGGTCGGCAAGAAAGGATGGCTGCCACAGTTTCCAACGAAATGTACTCAGAAAGTCAGGTACAATAAAAGTTATATGACTGATCATTGATGACAAAGTATAGTATTTCATATTACTACAATATTCTCAATATTGATAGATATGATCTAAAAAAGCATATATGAAGGAAAGATTTTTTTTGCTAGTTCAAAAGTCTTGGACGAGCAATTCGGAGTCTAGGCTCTAATTAGGCTCTGACGTCTAAAAGTTCATCTCCTTCCCGATTTTGCGTTGTGGTATCGTACATTCTCTTAGTTACATATTTTTAAAGCTCTACATGTACGACATCACGATGCAAAATAGGGAAGGCGAAGGACTTTTATAACGTCAGAGCCTAATTAGAACGAATTAGACGAATTGCTCGTCCAAGACTTAGAATTTGCAGCTTTGAGCGCTTATAAATATATAAATAAAAGTCAGATTTCAAAAATGTTTTCAGAAATTGAACCTAGAAGTAACCTACTTTTGAACTAGCGAAAAAAGAGTTTCCCTCATATGCACTTTAAAGGACATTTGATCAGAAAGATTTTGAGATTCCAGGGTCCAGTTGTTCTAAAGCCGGTTAGCACTAACCCAGGATTAAATGTTTAACTCATTACTTGTTTCCAATCTTACAGGGAAAACTTTTATCTGTAATTTGGGTTTTAACAAGACTTTTCCTAGAAAAGTCCAAACACTCTTCATTAGTAATCATTTACCTTTTCTCAAAGAAGAAATTCCTGTTTGAATTTTCGCTTTAAAACCCACGGTTAAACTTAACCATCCTGGGCCCACACTATGTGATAAGAAACAAGCTCAATGAACCATTATGGAAACCGATTCTAAATGACATTCAGGTGAATAAAGAAATGGGATAGTAATATTTAAAGTATTATCATGGTTTTCGTGCAGGTAATCTTTCAAGTTCCCTTCCAGCCCTTGGCGTTTTATTCTGTATTTTCTGAAGTGGATGGATGGTGAATGATTGTTGAATGAATGGATCGCTGGATCACTGGAAGGATGTGTAAGTGAAGAGATGAATGGATGGATAATAGAAAGATGAATGACTTGATTGGTGGACGGGTTGATAGATGGATTAGTGGATCGCTGGATGGATTGGTGGGTGGATGGATGGGTCAATTGATCTATCAACAGTTGAACGGATTTGTGGGTGGATGGATTAATGAATGGGTCTGTACAAATGAATGGAGATTTGGATAGATTAATTGATGGGTAGGTGCATGGATAGGTGGGTGAATGGATGGATGGATGGATGAATGAATGGAGAACGAAATTAATGGCTTGACATATCATTATTAGAACAAATGTCTGTAAATCAGGAGCTGTTTAGAACTGGGTAAATGGTCCTTGTAATGAACACATACATCAATTTAGGCATAGAAGAGATGTTCCAATTAAACAGTTTCCTAGAAAAGCTAGTGATACAATTTGTTCCTCACAGGCAATCAAAGCTGCAACCATTTTGACATGTTGATTGCATGCTATCAGCTTAGTGAGGAAGATGAACTCTGGGCTTTTCGCATGCGGGGCTCTGTGTATGCCTTTGTGTGTAGTAATCACCAGAGACATTTCAGTGCTTTTAAATCAGGTATATTTAGAGGGAATCAAATAGCTCTTAGAGCCAGCTCATGCATGTAATCCCTGACAAGTATTTATTCTTTCTTTCATACTACCAACAAATATTGATATGTGTTTGTATATAGGCTTGATCTGTTCCTTTTGTTATTTCACATATGCCTCACGTTTGGTAGTATTCAGTAGATCTGAGCCTAACGTCGAAGGCGAAAAACATTCCAGTAGTATTAGGCCGCATTTGCATTTCAGAAAAATTGATGGTGTAGTGGTTAGCACTCCTGAGTAGAATACAGGTACACGTGGGTTCGATTCCTGCTCAGGGCATATATAACATTTAAAAACGACAACCGTTCTTTCTAAAAACAAGTTGGCAACAAAGTAAGCTTGGAGCATTGTCTAGACAGCTACGTCCATCAACATTTCATCCCAACAATACTCATTCATTGTTTGTGCATGTGTGCACATGAATGAGCTTAAAATTATATTTTCTGTGTGTGAAAGACATCAGGCTTCCATGTTTAGGAATATTTACCAAGGCATGTAATCTGTTCCTTCTTTAAGGTAGATGTTTTTACCAAGCACTTCAGCAATTTTGCCAGTTAGTGACCATTTTGATGAAATACTTTTCCCATTTTGATACTTTAATAGACGTCTTTTTACCTTAACTGTTTCAGGAGCTGTTGAAGTTGTTTGGCGTGCCATATATGGTAAGTCCGATGGAGGCCGAGGCTCAGTGTGCCATGCTAGATAACCTGGGACTGACTCATGGGTCTATAACCAATGACAGTGACATCTTCTTGTTTGGCTGCAGCAAGGTTTACAAGAATTTCTTTGATCAAGGCAAACACGTAGAGTTGTACCAGAGAGAGTACGTGGAGAGAAATCTTGGTATGTTCAGTTTATTTAGTGATAATAGGCACGTATTTTTGCTATAGGTCGGGGCAGTTCTAATTGTTTTGTTATAAATGAGTGACGGATAGTATAGTTCTTGTTCACAACACTGAAACAGACACCCCCTTATAATGTAGCGATAATATCTAAATGTATAGGCAAGAATTTTTTAAAACCTCTCGATAAGAATAATTTAAGGAGTTTCCATGATTTGTCATCGGGTAAAATATGTTAAACACACAGGAAATTCGTCTAAGATTAGCTTTTGCAATAATATTTACCAAAAGCATGAGACACTTTATGCGACGTTGCCATGACATTTTGCCATCATTACCAAGTGGGTTTAAAACTTGGAAATTTTCACATGTTAGAGTAAGAAAAAAAAAGAGTAGTGTATTGTTCCTAAACAATTGTTCTCTGAAAGGAGCAGTCTGTTGTTCCTAAACAATTGTTCTCTTAAAGGAGCAGTCTATTGTTTCTAAACAATTGTTTTATCAATGGAGCAGTCTTCTCTTCCTAAAAATTGTTCTTACAAAGGAGCAGTATATTGTTCCTTATAAATTGTTCTCTCCGATGAGCTGTCTATTGCTCTTCAACAGTTGTTCTCTCAAAGGAGCAGTTTATTGTTTTTAAACAATTGTTCTTACAAAGAAAGGTTTTTTCTTAATTAGCTAATTTTTTGAGAATAATAGTCTTTTCATTTGTTTTGTTTTTTAAAATCTAACGTATACAAATTTACAAACTTTTCATAATGATGACAAACTGTCATCAAACCGTCGTATTTTAAGTGCATGTGTTAGTTTTCCTAGTAAATGCACATAGAAATGGTGATCGAAGATGTGAGTTGCTGTGTTTGGAACATAATCTGTGTTTTGTGAGACAATAACTGGATTTATGAAATTTAAATTTAGTCGTTCTCTATTGACATCATATAATAATGTTCACATGTATAAAGATGAGGTATTATTTTTTATATAATCTAATTTTTATTGTCCATTTGTAATCATTGTCATCTGACTGTTCGTTCTGAATAAAATATTTGCTCTCGCAGGGCTTAATCGAGGAAAGCTTGTTTGCCTTGCCTTCCTAACGGGCAGTGACTATACCGAAGGAGTTCAAGGTACGTTTTTTACTGGTTACTGGTGTTTTACCTCGTCCAGGTATTTCTTTTTTAGGACAAAAGTGCGCTTATAAGCTCCTGTTTTTCCCACTGTTAAAACTTAATCTTCTCTCGTTCCTGCAACTATTCGACAACTATATTTGTTTCTCCTGACCATTTACCTTAACAATTTACTTTAGCATTTTGTGCCATTGATTACAATCAACTTCACAAGCCGAACTACAAGATAGATAGCTAAAAATTTATATCTTAAGGGCGTAATGTAAAGTCATATTTTATAGGCAGTTAATAAAGAAAAGTGAAGTAGGTTTTTATAAAAGGGTTATTGAAAACATTCCAAAACTTCACTACATTTCAAATTTTTGTGAAAAGCTTTGCCCTTTGCTTTAAACGTGATTTCATCATTTCCAAATAATTGCCAATAGTTTTATAACTTGCCAAAGATGACGTATTTGACTCTGTCCTCAAATATGTAATGTAAATAAAGTTGTATTGTATTGAAGTCAATAATCTAGTTGAGTCCAATTAAGATCAGAAACCAACATTGTACTGTGCATCATAAGTTTAAGTATTGATTATATATGCATCGTTGTAATGGTTGCTGTAGGTGTGGGAGCTGTTGGTGCCATGGAGATTCTGAATGAATTTCCTGGTGATGATCTTGATGGACTGAAGAAATTCAAGTAAGTCTATTCGATCTCTCCGGCTTCAGAAGAGCCTATAAAGAGTTGTATTCCTAAAAATTTAGAATTGAGAAATTTCTGTTAAACAACCATACTATACAATCATAAAACTCTCTTTATCTCTGAAAATCGTATATACAATGCGTAGTTACTACTTTGAATAATAAAAGATCCGCTAATCTCTTTGTTTTCGCTAAGGGGAGTGTAAAATTTATCTATGCATTGTTAGGCATGCTATACTTAATTTATATACTTGATGTTTAACGATGCTTACGTTTTGTACACACTGAGAACGTAATTACAAGATCAGTTAATCTTCAAATAAAAATATTTTTACTTTTTTCAGCTTCAGCCTGAGATTGTTTTTAGATTGTCCTCAATTTTCGACCAATTTGTACCTCATTGTTCTTATAAAGTTGTTCTGATAAACAAGCGTTTTGACAAACATAAACAAGTGGTAACTATGACTGAAGGGTCGTGTATCCTGGGCACTAGACTAGAAAGGTCGTGTATCCTGGGCACTAGACTAGAAAGGTCGTGTATCGTAGGCACTAGACTAGAAAGGTCGTGTATCCTGGGCACTAGACTAGAAAGGTCTGTATCCTGGGCACTAGACTTGAAAGGTCTGTAACCTGGGCACTAGACTAGAAAGGTCTGTATCCTGGGCACTAGACTAGAAAGGTCTGTATTCGGGCACTAGACTAGAAAGGTCTGTATCCTGGGCACTAGACTAGAAAGGTCTGTATCCTGGGCATTAGACTAGAAAGGTCTGTATCCTGGGCACTAGACTTGAAAGGTTTGTATCCTGGGCACTAGACTAGAAAGGTCTGTATCCTGGGCACTAGACTAGAAAGGTCTGTATCCTGGGCACTAGACTAGAAAGATAGTGATAAGCAGCCCTACTAAAAATTAGGTTAAAAATGTTTAAATGTTGTTTTTGTGGCAAAAGGCCTTATGGGAAGGCTTATCCTCAATATCGATGCGATAAAAAATTTTTATCACATTTATCTACACATAAAGGCCCGTTTAAACGGATCAAACATGTTGGTCAAACATCATCAAACATTGTTGGGCGCAACATGTTTGACCCGTTTGAACAGCACAATCAAACATGTTGGATAGTGTTGGACGGTGTTGGATAAAGTTTGACTTTGCTCAAACTTTTCATCAAACATCGTCCAACATTTGCGCTCGCGTGATCAAAAATACGTAATCTTGTTGAAAAAATTCGTTCATGAGTCTGGTACCGAGATCCAACCTTGTTGGATAGTGTTGGATTCGTTTGAACACTTGAATATCAAACATTGATCAATCATCGTCCATCACCACCCAACAATGTTTGATGATGTTTTACCAACATGTTTCATCCGTTTAAACGGGCCTTAATACCACATATGCGTACCATATGTACGTACGTACCATATGTACGTACCAAGCCTTCAACTTACCAGCAGAGAAAAATAGCGCTCTGGGAACCCCTACAGTTACCATCTAAAAAGATAGTGATAAGCAGCCCTACTAAAAATTTAGGTTAAAAAGGTTTAAATGTTGTTTTTGTGGCAAAAGGCCGTATGGGAAGGCTTATCCTCAATATCGATGTGATAAAAAATCTCTATCTCATTTATCTACACATAATACCACATATGCGTACCATATGTACGTACCAAGCCTTCAACTTACCAGCAGAGAAAAATAGCGCTCTGGGAACCCCTACAGTTACCACCTACATAACACTGTCCGGCTGCGTTACAAACGTGGTTGGTCCTTGTGGTGTAGTGGTTAACATGTCGTACTAGTAAACCGAAGATGTGGGTTATAGGTTATTTTTCTCCTATTTATTTCTCTATTATCCTCAATATCGTGGCGTTGAATGAAGGAACGAAAGCGTAGCCATCTATATTTGAAAGCAATTCTATATTGAGCAATACTACCTTGCTAGTGTCAGCTCATTTTCACCGGCCCGAAAAAAAAATTAAAGCGTGGGATCTGGTAAAATAAAACCCACATTTGGAAGTCAGAAACATGCATTCAACTCTACTTTGATGCTACGATGTCGAAATATTGCTGGGAATTATTTTTATTATATTATACGAACAGTGCCACCCAGAAGCGAATATCGATTTTGTGTTTAATTGTGCAAAGTAAAACTTTATTTGTGTTTTTAATTATTTCAAGCCGTAATACCCTTTTGGCTTTCTATTTAGCCTAAGTCACATTGGCTGCCTGTGTTTATAGGTATATCTCATCCCATAGCCTCACAAACACTTGAGCTACAAATATGCAAACATGTTGTATGCTCTAAATTCTGTGAGGTAGAATGAAGTCTGGACTTTTCGCATGCGAGGCTCGTGTATGAATGCCTTTGTGTGTAGTAAACACCAGAGATATAAAATCATCATGGTTTTTCACTTCCACATTGATTTAGAGTGTTATGGTTCATGTTGGTGTAACAATACAGGAAAGAACTTACGTGGATCTCATATTTTTCATTACCAATCAAGAGTAATCAACCAGTTTTCTTGTACAATTCAGGAAAAGATTATTCAGTACAGTTCTAACTTTCAGCGCTCCATTACTAATATTTTTGCCTAGAGTTTGATCATTAAGTTATAACAGTCATTTTAGTATAGTTCAACGCAAGTGACTTCAACTCTTGCAAGTTTTAAATAAGAGCTGAAATCCTACACCACTATATTAGTTTTATGAAATTACTCAGGAAGGAATGGCGTTGATAACAGATATCATTTTCACATTACTTTACTCTTTAGTTTTATAAATAACGTTAGATTGATTAGTTGTTATCATTTATCAATAATAACTTTTAATACTAATAGTATTATTGTGATTTTCGGATAACAACAACTTTGCAATTAACATTTATATTTATCTCAAAAGTAGCTTTCTTGTTGTTGGAAGTAGATAGTTGCATTCCTCACAATCGCTTCTCCGTTTTGTTGTAGGCACTGGCATGACCTGGCGCAGAAGGAGGTTAAACCGCAACAAGAGACCAAAGTTAAATCGAAACTGGTGCGTTTCTATTAGTCGGAACATTTACATCTCACCCAAGATATCCTAGAATTGTATTCAAGCCTTACTTATATAGTGTCGGGTCAAAGCTGCCATTGGATCGGCTGCGTACGTTATTTATGAATGATACCTACAATATTTTTGTGTGACACGATTTAAAAAATTTTGCAGTAGTTTAAAACACCTAAACACGGACCAACTTTAACTGTAGGCACAACCATATGAGCCATAAACCATTTTCGCATTTGGCATTGCAGATGGCGCTAACTTTAATGAAAGCATATTTAGTTTTTGCAATGTTAGCCTCGTTTTGTTGTTAAATATTCAAAAATACTTGCGACACGGAAAGCGCGAAGTCACACCTTCAACAATACATATAGTTGCATTTACGTTGGTATTTAGGAGTATTCAGGGATTTCATTGGAAGCCGGCAACCAGCTAACTCCGGTTGCTACTCTCCACAACGGAGCCCGCTACTGTGGAAAACATTCATTATATCCTCAAGATCCTCAAGGCAGTTATCATTGAAAGTGCCGTCCACTTTCACAATATCTCCACCTATTTTAAAACTTACTGATAACCCTGAGTATTTAATTTCATATTGAGGATAAGGCTGCAAAAACTGAGTCCGTTGTCATTGAAGTTAGCGGCATCTGCAATGCGAAAATATAGTCTGTTGCAGTTTGAACTTCATGCAACATTAATTTTAATTGCAATTGCAAGAACGATTTCAGTAGAGTGATAATAAGTTCAACCACAACAGAAACTACAACAGCTCGGTGTAGAGAACAGAGATTTTTGTACCAATGAAGCGACAGTTAATGTTTACCCCAACCGTATTTCGGCCAATCACAAACTTTGTTTAAGGCCACTCTCTATCCTATGGGCCTTTTTTCGCTACTTTTAGTGCCATTTTTGATGATATCTCCGTCAATATTTCGAAAATCGAAAAAAACGATAATCACTTTACAGATCGAGAAAAAGGAAGCCTCGTAAATATTTTCAGATTTTTCGGATGAGATTTGTGAAAGGAGATAGATTTTTTAAATGTAGTTTTTTAAGGGAAATTTGAATTTGGGTGAATTTTAGTGAAGTTTAAAAATTAATTTTGGAGTTAATATTTGATAGAAATTCGTCAAACCGTCCTCGAACCAAGTTGGACCCTCGCATGGTCTGGAGGGACGGTTTGGCGGTTATACACCAAATTCTTCACACTCAAATACTTCTCTCAACTTACTCACTCTTCACCAAAATTTAGGGTAGAGAGTGGCCTTAATAAATGTTTGCCAGCCAACAAAACTACTTACGATTAGTGCAGTTTAACAAAATAATGTCAAGTTTTTGTTGCGACATTGTACAAGTTGTGAAGACAAGTTGAAAGTTCTTCACTTTCATAGCAATCCATTGTGTATATAATTATATGTATATCAACTGATGATGAGCAAGGTAATTACTGTTTACTCAGTCTTCTGCAAACAAGTGAACAACAGAAATTGACAAACATTTATGCCTTGATGTCTACTTTATCTATTTAATCAAGATCGTCGCTAACAAGTGGCATGTTTATCTCTTTTTCTTCGTCAATGTCTGAATCTGTAACCCTAAATGGGTTTAGACGATTTTGCTTCTCTAATATGCAGAGACTTTTAATTTGGCTCCTCCAATATGGGGCATTTAATGGAGAGGAGCATTCAACTGAAAATTCTACTTTGACCTTAGCATCTATTGGATATGAGGCACTTAATAGAGATTGGGCATTAAATAGATCATTTACGGTAATTCAAAGACAAGTTGTTTCTTTCATTCAGTGTGAGAGTATTTGTACCTAAAATCTTTGAAATATCTTCATACTCGTACTGAATAATACTAAACTGCACTCCAAACCATCATTTGATTACCAGCACAAATGATCTGCTTTTGATTCTGTAATCGCACTTTTTGGTCAATCAACCAAGTTCAAAAAAGGTTAAAACAGCCAATCAGATCCAAGAAAGGTGAGGGGTTTACTCTTAACGAGAAATATTTATTGATCTTTAAGTTTTAAAACCTAAAATGGTTTGGACAAAAATACAGAGATAAAGCATGAAACAGTATAAAAAGTAATGTCAGACTGGATGTCAACTGTTAAATTTACATTTCCTAAGTCTAAACAAGTTGTACTTGTCTGATAGATGTGAACACTCTTGAACATTACAGGGAAGAAGACATTACAAAAACACTTTGTTTCGGTAACTTAGGGTCCATTTACACAAGAGATGAGACTAGTCCTGTGTTAATCCTTTCACTCCCAATCAGTTATCAACACTAAATTTCTCCCTACATAACAAATACAAAACAAGACCTTTGGTAATGAGAAAATGAGAATTGATCAAACAAACTTAAGCAAACTACTGATGATCAAAAGTGAAATTCTCTTAAACTTGTTCAATGAAAAGTATGGCCTCAAGTTGGGAGAACTTAATAATTCAACTGGGAGTGAAAGGGTTAAGTCACTTTCTTGTTATTGTTTACATGATTTGAAGATGGGATGAGTTCATCCCCGGTTGAACTCATCCTGGTTCTAAACACAGAGATGAGATTACAACCTGGGTTGAAAATTTTAGTATATAAACAGTGCTCTCACAATTAAAGTTTCATGTAAACACCCATCTTTCCTCACCCTGAGAGGGCACTGTACGATGATGAGCCACATAACTTTTAAGTAAGATGAATCTCATCCCGGACAAAATGAAATTTATCCCGGACAGGATGAGATGAGGTCATTTCACCCCGGCATTTTGGGTTGAAACTGCTTGTGTAAACAATAATTTTTCCTCCTGGGAAAATTTTTATCTCAGGACAAAACTCTTCTCGCCTCTCATGTAAACTGGCCCTAAATACACAGTCATATTTTTTTATTTTGCCTTATGGAAAATGAATAAAGTTTGAATTTCTGTTTTGCCTTAGAATGAGTTGAATGATTGGGATCAGTGGGGAAAAGACGAAGAGTTTAGTATAAAAGTTGAGCCATCCACTCCTGTGTCTTCAGAGCTGCCACTGAGTAATGAGAATATTGACCTGTTCCAGGATATGCAGCCTGTTCTTCAAAAGACTAAGAAGGTATTTGAATGTTAAACGTTGCTACTTGAGTAGTAGGGTAGAGGAATTTTGCCCGGGTTTTCAAAAACGCACGTTAATTGGGCATGAAAGATCGTTAATTATAGCGTACACGCAAACGTGTCAGCGTGTCAGCGATATTTTGTTGAATTTTTCCAGACGGAAAAATGGTATAAGTAACCATCTTAGAGAGTTGTGCGTAGTAATTGTAGAAAAGATGGATTATGATGAATTGAACCAAAAAACGAGGCGAGAGTTGATCGCCATTGGCAAAGAGAAAAAGTTCAAATATTGCTATAATATGCGAAAAGACAATATCATAAGAGGTTTGATGTTAATAGAAGAATTCCCAACGGGATGGGAGAATTTAACTCGGGCAGAGTTCTGTAATTGGATCGATAATCTTGAAGGAATTGGTTACGAACGTAAACTTGAATTTACGCGTTTGATTGGTGATATAGAACATTTGGCATATAAAGCCCTCCCCGCAAGATGCGAACATGGCAAATTCAAAAATATTTGTAAGCTTTGTGAGGGATGTAGTATTTGCCCACATAAAAAGCGTAAAGAAACATGTAGAGTTTGTCATCCTAGCTCTTTTTGTGAGCATAATCGAATGAAATATCATTGTAAACTTTGCGGTGGAAAAGGAATCTGCCCGCACGGGAAACAGAAATCGTTCTGTAAACCGTGTGGAGGGTCCCAAATATGCATTCACGACAAGCAAAAAGCACAATGCAAAGAGTGTCGAAAAGAGTATCGAAAAAAATCTAACATCGTATTTTTGAACGAGAACAAGTGATAATTCATAATTTTTGTAAAAAGTGTTATTAGAAAAAAAAGTGTAATTATAAATTATAGATTTGGGAATATTAGCAAAACATGTCTGATAAAAAAGTTGAACCTGAAATGATACGAGTGTTACCTGAGAATTTTAATGCTATGGGGGTTTTAGCAAATCGACATAATGAACTTCATAGTGAGTTTAAAAGATTAATTACTACTGACCCTCTTGACGTTGATGCGAATCTGTTAGCGCGAAAACTTGAAGCTGCTGGAGTGGTTGAAGGAATTGGGTATATACATCCCTCTGAAGTTGAGAGAAGAAAAAGAGTTGTTTTCAGATATTTATCTGAACTTGCCAGGGATATTGAAAATACCTTAGAGGAGATGAGATCTTTAGAAAGGGAAGATAGATCCTTTGATGGTTGGTGAGATACCAACGATGACTTACTTTCATAACTTAAATCGAGTTATGAAAAAATAATCATCACTTCATCGGAAAATAGCCCAAGCTATTCCACCAGCAACCAACATAATTACCATAAGATTAAGCTCATGCTTCGTGTTGGCAGACGCAGCTGATTCCTTAGCTGGGTGGCTATCCACAACCGCGTGAGTAGCAATCTTTGGAACCGAAGGGGTTCTACGTACAACTTCTGCATGAGGTAAAATAACTTTACTCCTCCCAAGATTATGCCTAACTCCAACGTGTTTGATCACCATGTTGATATCAGGGTTGACTCCTAATTTCATAGTGTGACTCGCGCGTTTCAGTTCGTTGTTGTAACCAACCACACTTTCACTATTAATCACCATTCTAGACGGCATCAACCAAGTATTTGGTGATACAGCCAAATCTAACTTAACTTTCGCCTCTTCTACAGCGAGTTGGAACCTTTGAACAGATTTACTTATGTCCGTCTGTTTAATAGCATCTTCAAACAACACAAGAAATTCATCACGAACTTCTTGGGCGCTTCCAGAATCTCCAACGATAGTACTTCTAACATTAAGTTGCGCACCTAAAATGCAATAAACAAACGCTTCGATGGACTGATTGATCCTTCCCAACCCAGCAGCTGTAAGTCCATGAGTGGAATTACTCATAAAATGTTCGTACTGCTTCCCAGATTCTGTGTTGTAAATGTACTGAATTAAATCACCATCTTCAGCTCGTCCACCTTCATCACTAAACTTGAAATGTCCAGGGTAAAGATACCCAGTCTTGCGATAGCCTCGAATCCAAATGTAAACTTCACCTAACCCATGATTTCCACCATTCTTGAAGCGAAAATCGGTATCAGGATGTATATCAAATTCATCGCATAACCTGTG
>JAOTRI020109039.1:0-13216 GCA_028564885.2 Zoanthus sanctaehelenae | reverse complement strand
TTCATTTCTCCATGGAGTAAAAAGCATCAGTAGCTCACGATAATGTTTTTCTGGTTCAGCTTCTTTGTTAAACCATATACTTATTATTATTCTTGCTTTTTCCCTCTCTTTCATTTTGCCACAGTTTGTCTTGTCAATCTGCTGTTCTTCACCATCAAAATAATCACTTTGAAAGTGATCAACAAAAGACTCTAATGGTAGACCATCAGCATCTAATTCATTTATGGGTTTTACAAATGGCTTTCCTTTGTATCCATACCATGCTGCCCAGTCTGCAAGTGTCAGATGTTCAAGTTTAGCTGGACGCTTAGAGTAACATTTTATCAATCCGTTTGTATAGATATCTTCACAATCATCATCCATTTCTGTTATATCAGCAAGTGGCTTTAACTTCAGCAAGGTGAAGTGTTTATGAATATTATCTGTCTTGAAGCTTTTCTCATGGCAACTGTAATACAATATAAACAGCTTCTTGGGCACTAATTTCGACAATATTTATGAATTTACTACCAATATCTCTCACCTGTTGTTTTATGCTGCTATTTCCTTTTCCTGCTTCAGTGCATGCTTCACGTAGTTGTTCACCCATGCCTTTCTGAGCTTTTGAGATATAATTTACACTATACACAGCACACGCATAGACATCTAGTACAAACTGAACATCCATGTTTGCCCTCCATGCACTAAGGCAAACAGGATTGTAGTTGTTAATTCTCAATCCGTTCGGATTTCTTAAGAACACTGTGGCTCTATGAAGTGATGACCTTACAGCAAATAAGTAGTTTTTTTCTGTGACTTGCAGATCATTAATAATTT
This sequence comes from Zoanthus sanctaehelenae, assembly GCA_028564885.2. Lineage (NCBI taxonomy): Eukaryota > Metazoa > Cnidaria > Anthozoa > Zoantharia > Zoanthidae > Zoanthus > Zoanthus sanctaehelenae. Next base: position 12,400 of record JAOTRI020109039.1, on the reverse strand, counting down.
CTTCACCTTCTTTCATATCATCTAGATGCTTTTTAATCATTTTTCAGTTATCTTTGTGTATTTTAACTTGGTCCTCTGGCACATCTGAGTCTAAAGGATACAGGATATTTGTTTCTCTCATAGGAGGCTGTAGATATTTAAATCTGCATTCACTTTTTGTATATTTACGACAAGTATGCGAATGTCGGTGCAACTGTCTGTTGACAAGATTAAGGTATTCTGGATTGTTTACTGGTTTTTGACATGTAATTATGTTATCTATATAAGCTTTCACTTCTTTGTCACTTTGTACCTGAAATTGTGGTGCATCTTCGACTCATATCAACATATGTATGTGAGGTGACCCTCTTTGTTGGTATTCAACTCTATAAAACCAGTCTAATATTTTTCCTAGTGGTTCAGCAGAACTTAACAGAAAAATTCTCAAAAACTGATTTACCTGATAATCAAAATGCCGGCACATGTGTCAGGATCACTTTGTATTAGTCTACATCGTTCCACCCAGATTAGATTCTTTAGGTCACTATCAGTATAATGCTTATGATCAACAAGCTGGCCAAGAATTCTAAGGAGGTATAGCCATTGTGTTTCTGCTAAAGAGAAACTACAAAATAAAGTAGCTGGTCCCAATTGTCTAATCATAACAAAAAGATCTCGTCTTGCTTTTTCAAAATATGGAGGTAAACCTCGCAAAGCCCTGAGAAACCTATATCCTTCATCATACTGAATAAAGCTTTCAAGTGCTCCATGCTTCTTGAACTGACGTGCGTTAAGGTTTCTTTTATTTCCTTTATATTTTCTAAGAGCTATTTGAAACTGGCCAAGAAGTATTTTCATTTGTAATTATTTTTGCTTTCTAAAAGTTATTTTCGACACACATAGCAGCCCTTCTGTCAGCTCTTCTAAGTTCTGATTTACAGATATCACTGTAATGCACTTTCTTACTTTTTGGTCGTTGTTGACCAAGAAAAATGCCAGGATAAGCTAATTCTTCACAGTACTTATCTCTAAATGTACTCAATGGTCTATTACCTTCAGCTGGGGCAACATTTATTAAAGGTTGACACTCATTATTTTCTAAAAAGTCAGTCGATGTTAATATTGTATCAGTAACACCCGCAGGTACCTCAGCTTCATCCTCACTCCATTCATGTTCATCGTTTACATCTTCTAACTCAACATTTTGGTTGTTTTCAGGGACTTTTATTGACCCTTCTTCAGTCAAATTCTGAAATGTTTCATTATTGTTTATCATTTCTCCATTGTATTGCTTAGACCAATCAGAATTAAACACAATTCTTTCGTCCTTATAAAGAGTGCTATTATTCATGAGCCAAACAGCTGCTTCTACTACCTTATGAGGTCTTATGTTTAATGATAAAGCACTACTTTTATATTGCAGTTTCCTTTTTAAATTGACTTTGATTGTATCAGTCTCACTTGGCAACCTTGGCAGCATACTGACTGTATTACCTACATCAGCAGGAACATTAACAACATTACCATGAATTTTAAGTTGCTCTCCTCTAGGAGCTTGCATTAGCTTTTGAAATGCAACTCTTGGTGCCAGTAATCTACATTCTAATTCATTGAGATCGAAAAAAGCAGGTCTTTCTGGAAAATGTCATGCCATTCACCACTGATAATGGTGGCATTGTATTAAACATGTTAAACAAACCCATTCAATATCATCAACACTTTTCTTATTAGAAAGGTATTAATCAATATCAAAAGTAAGCTCTCCAAGTTTTTTAACATCAAGCACACCTTGCTTAAACCACAACTGATCACAACAAGTGCAAGTATACAGATGGCCTTGGGAAACTGTTTCATGAATCTTTACAATAGTTGATTCAAAACTACTCTTTGTTTTTCCTTTGTAAGATTTCGTATACACTTTCAGTTATTCTTTTTCACTGATTCTTTTTGAAGGTCTGCTATTTCTCATACGTGCATTATGTTTTGCCTTTTGATCTGCAGATTCACTTTTAGCTCTAAAAATTGTCATATGTGCATTATGTTTTGCCTTTTGGTCTGCAGATTCACCTTCAGCTCTAAAAATTGTCATACGTGCATTATGTTTTGCCTTTTGGTCTGCAGATTTACCTTCAGCTCTAAAAATTCTCATATGTGCATTATGTTTTGCCTTTTGGTCTGCAGATTCACCTTCCGCTCTAACATTTCTCGTATGTGCATTATGTTTTGCCTTTTAGTCTGCAGATTTACCTTCAGCTCTAAAAACTCTCATACGTGCATTATGTTTTGCTTTTTCATCAGGTAATTCAACTTTGGCTCTATAATTTCTCATATACACATTTAGTTTTTCCTTTTGTTGAGAAGATTTAATTTTGGCCCAATAACTTCTCGTGTAGGAATTTCGTTTTGCCTTTTTGTCTGCTGAATCATAACCAGTAACTGTTTCTTGTGTAGCTGCTCTTTTAGCTGTCCTATATTCTTTCATATACATTCTTCTCTTTTCGTTCTATGCTTTTTTGCCTTGTTTGCATTTTCAGATGTTGCTATATTGCTATAACCCATTGTATGTTTGTTTTGTGACTGGTCATAATTTCTTTTGGATCCATCAAAAGTACACGTTTGAGAATCAATAAATACATTGTCTCTTTTGTTTGAAATTCTTTGTACAGTGGAAACATAGTGCATTTCACCTATATGCCCTATATGTATAGTCCTACAATTCTGTGAAACATTTGCAGCTTCAACGAAGGTTATTTTACCAAAATTTTCATTTGACTCAACACTATGAATTTTCAAATTCATAGCATCTGCTATGGCTTGGATTATAATGTGATCAGCCCATGTTCCTTGTCTGGACATTGCAGTTAAATTTTGAGACCATGTTATATTATCTGTAACACTGTCTATAAATCTTTCAGGATTATCTTGTAAATATTGGACTCCTGTAGCTTTTATTTCTAAATGAGAACTTGCATCATTATATAGCTGATGTGCTACAGCTCTAAACAGGCAAGTCCCCATTTCCTCCTACGTCTAATGAATTTAGTCTGAGAGAATGTAATCTGTTATTAAAAACTGAATTATCGCTTTCATAGCAAATTACTCTCGATAAGGTGGGAATACTACTTGTTCTTGGACCTGGATTTAACTCAATATCCCCTGACAGCAAAGTTTTCAATTTTGATATATTATACAATGATCGAGACTTAAAATAGTTCATATAGAAACTGTTTTGTCTCTTCACAAACCTCATACACCATTGTTTATACCGACTAGCAACGTTAAACAAGAAAGATGAAGCAGGAACTGAATTGTTAATCAAAAGTTTTTTTCTTTTTCTCAATTTTTTGTGTTTTAGTGTGTTCAAAACGTTATTCAGCAATATTCCGGAATGTCCTCTGTCTCTTACTTTTCGATTATCCATTTGTTTGGTTTGTTGCAAAATTCTACAATGATCAGTAATATTTAATATACAGTAATAACTTTGGTTAATTGCTAATGAATTATTCATTTCATCATCAAAATACTTATCACATTCTTAACCAGGCACAGAAATCAAACATGCGTCAATGTCCGCCTTTTTTTAAACATTTTTATCGCCACAATCATTTTGGTAGTACTTTGTGTATAACAAGCAACCCGTATTTCTGTTTTTAAGAAGGGAATTATTTGTATCACAAGGGACAAAATTGGCTCCACGAAGGAAATTATGAGTTTCCCGACGGAAATAATTCGTGTTAACAAAGGACAAAATTGGCTCCACGAAGGAAATTATGAGTTTCCCGTAGGAAATAATTCGTGTCACAAAGGACAAAATTGATTCCCCGAAAGGAATTATGAGTTTCTCGTAGGAAATAATTCGTGTCACAAAGGACAAAATTGGTTCTTCTAAGGAAATTGTGAGTTTCCCGTAGGAAATAATTCGTGTCACAAAGGACAAAATTGGTTCTTCTAAGGAAATTATGAGTTTCCCGTAGGAAATAATTCGTGTCACAAAGGCCGATGTTGGTTCGCCAGTGGGAATTTTTGCTTTCCAGAAGGAAACTGAGTGACTCTGAAGAAGTGTCTTCAGTAGCTTGGTCCTGCACAACTTCCAAAGCTTCCTTTACTACACACATCACGCACTCATCATGGCGGTTTTTTTCGACCACCTCAGGGATTCAGCCAAAACCCGTCTTTTTTTGGAAACTCCAAAATTTATACCTTCGAAAAACTTCAAAGAGCCTCGAATGCTGTACCTGATTTGTGATAAAGATATCGATAAACCATGTTATAAATTTCTCTTACCTCCTCTGCGATGGATCGCATATGGAAACTCACAGCATTAATAGATGCATCGAGAGCTCGATGGGTATTCACCAGAATGGATGGATGGGGGGGGTGTTGGTGCTCAATACCCCCCTCCATACACACACACACCTGACCCTGTTCTAATATTAACTATAGAAGTGGCTGGATTTCATTTTCCTGTTCTTAATCAAATCGTAATCCTTTTAAATCAAAATGCAACTACATGAGGCAGTAAACCATGGTTGTCTTACTGTTTACATTTTTCAGGGAAAAAAGAAACGGCACTGATAAGCAAAAGTTCACGAACATCAAAGTGTATTTCAACCAATTCTCATTCTTGAAGATTTATTACATTCTGTATTAAATACTTTGAGAATGTTGCAAAGTTTTATTCCCCGTTCTAGACAAAAATTTCTGTGATTTATATACCCTGTTATTGACTGGATTGTGGGATATCTAGACACGAGAATTCTGGATAGTGTGAAGTAAACCCCCCGTTGCATGCGCCTACTGTTGTAATTTGGGATTACGTAGATTTTTTGATGTTCCGAAGTACAACCCTTCCCCCGGAACTCCATTGCCAACTGTTACGTAATTAGAACAGATCAGTTTAATTTTTCGGAGAACGAATTTTTTATTTTATTTTCAGAATTGCTAATTCGCAAAGCAAAAAAAGAAATAGTTTGATCTACAATATACAATAATACTAATAGAATAGAACGACAGGTAAAAATTTAACCAACGGCTTTAAATAAAATAATGGCAACCACTCTGAAAGCAAAGTTTCTATGCGGGGTGAATGTTTATGTTAAAAATGATGGAGATCTTGTTTACCGTTTTTGTTTTAAATGCTGATTTTCACACAATTTGTTTTTAATCTAAGGTAACTAATTTTAATGTGCTGCGATGCGTATGCGATCGCCAAGATATCTCGAATGTGTCAAGCAGACATGAAGACGCATCTCCATTTTGTTATTGCAAAATAAACAGCACGCAATTTTACGCACCAGCTTTAATTTTTGCCATTTTCTGTTGAAACAAGAAAAAAAATCATTGAAATATACAATACAATTTTAGTTCAAAAACGTTGTTTGGAGTGTTGAAAAAAACAGACGGGAAAAACTACAAATATTGAACGCTGATGTTTATTGATCGCTTATTGAAGAATTACATAAATGAACAGCAAAAGCCGGGGGCTAAATGGCCTAAACAAATCCGAGGAAAGCCCAACATTAACAACAAGTATTTGACAGTTACTCTAAACGTTTTTTAATTCAAAGTTATTGTTTTTTTTGAAAACATTGTCTTATTATATTTTATTTTTATTTATTCTCAAACGGGTCTGTAGGGCCCGTGGTTCGAAAGATTAAATTGGTCTGGCCTTATTTATAATGTTGCAGTAAAACAAATCATACCCAAATGACATAATAATTGTTATATTTATTTGAAAAAATCTCATAATGGATCTAAAACACAGCTTGATTAGATAACGGAAATATGAGAATGTTAGGTAATCCACAAACTTTTTAACCATTTGAAGAACTCGGAACTCCACTGATGAATCTGTAAAAATAAAAGGCGATTTTAATTTTACTTCCTTTTTCTTCGTTTTAATAAATTATAAATAATTTGTTTTGAAATAATTATAAAAAGTTCCCAATATTCAGTTCCAAGTCGTACAAGGTGTAAGATAAGAAGTTTATTTCCAAATTTCCAGTAGTTTTCATAATTGTGGCGTAAACGCCAAAGTAAACATTTGCGAGCATATATGTAAATTTAATTAATTTAAGCGGGCGACAAATTTTGAAAATGCAAATTGTTTCGTAAAGTTAACATCTCTCCGAGTTAGAGTTTTATTTTTCGTATAACCACAATTTTAATATTTTTAAGAAACTTGAGGTGTAAACTTCTGCGCACATCATGGCCGTCTTAGCAGTTCAGCAAATAGTTTTTGAAACCTCCTTTACAAAGTCTTATGGAAAAAATACTGGAGACAGTGTTCAAAAACTGTGCCTGATTTGTGACAGAAAGAAATGTATAATTTCCAAAGCTTCCTCAGCTACACACATGCACATCACGCGCTTGTCAAGAGACATATGGCGGTCCTCGCAATATCGCAGAGGCTCAGCGAAAAGCTATCTTTTATAGAAACCCAAAAAGTAACACCTTCAAAAAATTTCTAGAGGTCTTAAGTAAAAAATATTGGACACAGTTTGAATACTGCACAGGATTTGTGATACAAAATAACGATCAAAGATGGTAAACCATTTCTTTATACTCAGCAATCCGACGTGGAAATTCAAGTAAAAGACACAACTTCAAGCATTGTTGCACTCGATATATATTGGACAAGAGGCCAAAAGCATATCGGTAATTGTCGTTTGCACAATCCAAGTCCGTAGCGCTCGCCGTAAATACTCGAAAGACACAAAGCAAACTCGAAACCTCTTCGTTACTCAGTCGGGCGAAAATCGATTTTCTACAAAGTTACATTACTTACTTACTTACGCACGCACACACATTACACGACCGACGACATAGAGGCTTACTGCCTGTTAGCAGGCAGTAGCCTCAAAAAGAGTAAAAGAGTCTACTAACCTTGAATTGATTACAAATTATGCTACTTGTCATAAGGCACAAGTCCTGAAATACAATTATTTGAAGTTTGATTTTCTGTAGATATTGTTTGCAAGGAATATAATTATATTTCTAGTAGAAAGAAAGAATATCAATATATGTTGAACAACAAAAAAAACACAAATCATTTTATGAAACCTTTTGTGAGTCAATTAATTAATGTTATGTTTAAATTTACAAAGTTTTTCTACAAGAAATTCCACACCAAAGAAAAGTTCATTTTGACTTAATGTATATTAAATTTGAAACAATAGAGTTGAATGAAAATATTTTTGATTTGTTTTATTGATATAAAATATAAGATTGTTGTTTGATAACTTTTTCCCGTATAAATAATTACTTTATTGATACAGGGAATTGCAGACCCCCCTAGACTAGAAACAGTTTTATCGTAATTTCTTTTCATGCAATTTTCTTAAATAAAGAACTTATTAGTGTGTTTTATTGCATAAACTAGTATAAACTGCACAAGTTTGCTGTAGCAGATGCAGCGCCGAAGAAAAGAATGCAAAATATAATAATTGACTGACTTTAAGAAAAATTGTATATGTGAAGTGGCATCAAGTGTCAAAAGTTCAAATCTTCACAAAAAAAAGTCATGTGGAAAAGTTCAACACAGACAAACTGGGTAAGTGAATGAGTCAGTACGTACTTGCTTAAAGTTCGTCCGTGATTGGCCTAACCTTGCATTTTGTTGTGTTTCCTTTTTAATGTTCAAAATTAGAAGTGAATTTCATTTAGGACAACAAAAAAGTCCTATTTGCTCCAATGGCAAGTGTTTGAAAAAGTTAAGTTAAAACACTGTAACTAGTTATTGCTGCTGCATTAAATAGGAATTGCATTTGTATTAATTTAAGAGCTTTACATTTAAAGCATTGGGAACTACTTCTGCTGAAAGAACCTCCTAATATTACACATAAGAGCTGCAATACCTTTCTTGAAAAACAAATCCGGAAAAATGTTGCTCATCATCATTTCTTGCTTGAGAATGAAGAGCCTTATAAACTGCTCTTACTGCAGCCTGAAAATACAAAGAAAGGTCACATGCAATGGATGACAAAAATAAATATGATAAAACAAGCTTTATTTGTATTGACCTTATTGTGTATACGTTTAACCTCTTGAACTAAATTTTGTTTTATATTAGGTAATCATTGAATCTGATCTAATAGTATAAAATAATTTCTTGTATGGGAAATCGTGAAGGAGACGCTGTTCTCTCGGACCATTGTATGCGAGCCATCAGTAATGATCCAAATGATTGTAAGAATATATTTATTGCAGAGGTTAGTATCTTAGATATTGTCCAATGAGAAAGTTTTTGTAATGCAATGCTGCGCCATAATATATTTCCTGTTACACACTTGGAATGCAGCAAGATTTTTTAATCTAACCTCAAGGAAATATCCAACATTCAAGTGTTAACAACCAATGGTGGCAATAACTTTGCTCTTCTGTTTCTTGCTTGTTAAAAGCTGTGATTTAGCCTGCAAGGTAGCCGACCCAAGCTCTTTTAAATGTCAATATAACTGTTTGTGTATTAGAGTTGCAAGGATAAATGTAGTCTATTTTGATTGGCCCATTCCATGCAACTTTTTTGTTGGTTAAATTCTTACACAATGCACTTACAAGTACATGTTCAGAAGGATGGCAGAAGGCTTTCAGAACTGTAAAAGAACAGTTTTGAAATAAGTGCTTGGAGTGTTTGTTAGTGATAACAACATGGAGAAGTATTTTCGCTATAATAATAATAAAGACTGGCAAAAGGCCTACTAACTTGGGAGACCTCTCACATTACAACACACGCACACATAGACTCAGAATCTTCGAGGGCCGGCGGTTTAACGTCCTTATCCAAGGCGATGTGAAAGTCTAACCATTTGCATGCCTTGGAGCAAAGGCAGCACTTTCTCCTCAATTATTTTAAGACCATAAATGTTGGTCCGGCCTGGAATCGAATCCGAGCCTCCCGCACGATAGACTGGGCAAAGGTGATCAAAAAGTATGCAACAGTCGAACTTGGCAAAATTACTTATGGCTCCCGGATGTCTTGTCGAAATCTGAGGTCCGCTTGAGTTAGAGCTGCATGGACATTTTTAGATGGAGCAATTAATTCAGCAGCTTTCGAAGTGAGACCTGGATTTGTGAATTCTTACTATAGCCATGAGATCCAAATCCACGGGCGTTGGACAAGACACATTTTTGCAATAATGAGCTGGTACAAACAACCCCCTTCAAAAGATTTTTATGGCAATCCAGGTTAGGTGTGGCAGGGTCAAACACTCACCGGGGGGTAGCTCCACATTTATGCCCGTGCAGCGCATAGCAAGCAAGTTTGCTGCAGCATCCCAAAAGGTCTCAAACATTTACAGTATTCCACCCTGGGTATTTGTATAAATATACAATATTTTTTGACTAAAAATCAGGATCATAGACAGTGTGAGACTTACCAAGAAAACTGCCTCTGATAATCTTTACTTTAATTTACATATTGTTTAAAATTTATTTGGATAAGTGTCATAGTATCATGTCAACCATCAATTGATACAGAAATTGATATAGAAATATAGTAACATATTTTGATAAGTTGTTTTTAATTGGTATCTATATATATCAATGATTGACCTGCCTCAAATAGTTATGCAACCTGCAGGTCAGTCTTATTTATTATTTTCTATTGTTGAATTTTACTGAATAAAGTTAAAGTTGAAGACAAATTTATATAATCTCCATTTTGTCCACTTAGTAAAGCACAAATAATAATTTGAAGACCTTTCTCAGTCTCTTCATCCGCCTTATTGTTTTAAAGTGAATATTATAGCAGCCTGCAGGCACAGCTCTATTAGTGTTTTTCATTCCTCATCCCAATAGTTCCCATCCACCATTTTATACTAGCAAAACAAGCTATGCCTCGTGTCCCTAAAGCAGCACCGAGTCTAAATACTGTACATGGTATTTCGCATGCACAGCAATCAGTTTAATTTTCGTTCCACCGAAAAAAGATATTCCAACTAGTACTGTAAGGGAGGGTAACATACTCACAAGTACGGTGTGTTTTGAACAATGAAACTTCCATTTTCAATCTCGTTTCAAGCCAAAGTGATGAAGGTAAAGCCATAATTTGTTTCACAAAAACAAAAGGTAGTAAAATTAAGAAACATGAAATGCCTTTTAATGTTACTTATATATAATATTGGATTTAAGGTTTTTAAAAAGTACTGAAAGTTACATTAAGTTTACTACTAACTTTAAGTAGGGCCATTATATGTACCTTAAATATACTACTGAATTTAAGGTACCTTTAAAGTTAGTCTTAAATGTACTTAAATGGACATTTTCATCCAGTGATTCACTCCGACTAAGAACCCCACAGTCCAAAACCTCAGTGAAAAATTCTTTTTTTTTTCAATAAGGTGTAAAAGTTATTTATTTGTAAAACTGTTTCTGTATAAACACTGATACAGCATTCGACCTACTATAGTTATAGTCAATGGAAGTATATCCGTTAATGAATAAATAAATAAATAAATAAATGAATGCTTATTTGTCTTTAATTTTGCTTATATTATGCCTTCATTTGGTTTCAGGTAAAAACTTGACGATGGAAAGGGTTTGTCTGGTGCTGGTCGGTTAACACTTTTTCGAATCGACACAATTCAAATTAATTTGTATGGTTTGGCAATTCGTGAGAACAAGGGAAAGAGATGAAATGGCTAAGGCTACAAAGGCTATTTTATACCATTACGCCAGTTCTCCAGATGACCCCCAACACAAATTTTGCCCTTAAGGTTCCACTTCATGGTGCAGCTACTAAAGGGATGTGGCAAATACTACTAAAGTGCGCCAGCCAATCAAGAACCCACTCCCGCCTGCATTTGTGAAAGTTGTGAAACCAGTTTTTGATCGTTTAGGAGATGTAAAGTTTTTAAAAAATTGCGAGAGATGCACCACACAAAATGCCAATGAGAGTTTACATCACGTTATCTTGGGCTTTGCTCCCAAAAATAAACACAGATGTCAAGCTGAAACCAGTGCATCTGTAAATCTTGGGGCTCTTGTATTTAACAATTGGATGGAGGTACCATATTCCATGCTGATGCCTATGCTCGACTTGAGTGTGTCCTCAGAAATGAAACAATCTGGCAAAAAATTGACGAACGGCGCATTTATGGGTCAGACTATAAATGATCCAAGGAGGTAAAAATTAGAAGAAAAGAACTTAGAAAAAAACGAATTCAGAAAGCATACGCATTTGTTCACGCTGAAGGTGTGCAATACAAGTATCAGGCATTCTCCGGTAGCAAGCGATATGAAGGAGGCAAAGGAAAGGGAAGAGGGAAGGGAAATGGTAAAGGTCCGGGTAAAAAACGAGGTGGGGGAAATTGAAGGAGAAAGACAAGCAAACAACTTTAATGTTTTTTTTAAATTCAATATATGAGTTGAATATTTTTTGTTTCTGTAATTTTATTTCGTCTCCTTAAATTGGAATAATCATTAAGCAACTGATGGAGTAAACTGTACTGCAAGTAGCAAACTACGCATGAAAAATTAATGTTTATCGGTAAGCGAATCGAAGACTGTATTTCGAAAACCCATAAATAAATGTAAAACTATACGTCAACAAAACAGTATATTCTTTAGTAATTTAATTTTCAAGAATGTCTTTGATTTGTAACGCATCACAAAAATCTTCCAGTGAAACTTTATGAGCGTCCTAAAATAAAGGAAAGAACCATTATACGTTAGTTGATAAGAAATAAAGGTAAAGCAGCAACTACTGAATTAGCACGAGATTAAAATGAGCAATTTTTTTTAATAACTGGCTATAAAATAGAAATGTTCCAAGTAATATGCACCTCTCTTAATTTTTTCGTTTCTGCACTTACCAAACTTGTCGCATTTCAAAGAGCATCTGCTCTTTTATCTCTGCTGAGGTTATTGTTTTTTCCTCATCGCTAGATTGTTTTGGTTATTTCGATTTCATTGTCTTCAATGTGATTTTCGCTTTCCCATGTTGACAAAGTTTTTATAATTGTATGAAACTAGCAGGAACCAAAAGTTAGGAAATGCGGGCGGTTGTCTGTTGAGAAATAGTCCAGTCAATCTATGGATTTTTGTAGGGCAAGTTCAAAGTATTTGCAACAAAAGCTTTTAACGCTTTGTTAGCTTGGTTTTACCTTATTAAACATCATACCGAAAGTTCCACAAAAATCGCGTGTCGGAAAGTGGTCAAAATTACATTTATTTATATTTTCGTATACCACAGGGTACCCGCGTATTGCCCAGATGGCAAAAATCGAGTTTCTCTCTTTACGTGGACATGAAAACAGTTTTAGTCAAGTTAAATCGTTGTTTGTACTGTCCTGTAAATATATTTTTTCTTTTTTTGCATATTTTGCAAAAGTTAGGGTTGGTTAAAACGAAAATAGTTCATCCACAGGTATCCCATCTGATGAAAATTCAAGATGATTTATTTATGTCGTTTCTGGCATCTTTT
>JAOTRI020109028.1:0-13217 GCA_028564885.2 Zoanthus sanctaehelenae | reverse complement strand
CGCCTAGCCATATAAACTCAATGAGTTTTTTTACAAAGAATGTATGGAGAGCCAAGATCTCGGTAAAGCGAGCCAGCCCGCTTACCGGGCTGGCTCGCCTCCATATAAACAGGCCCTTAAAGTTGCCAGGTTATCGCCAGTCTGTTGTGCGGGAGGTCTCGGGTTCGATTCCCGGCCGGACCAACACTCAGCCTCAGAGTCTTAAAATAATTGAGCAAATGGTTAGACTTTCGCGTCTTCTCGGATAAGGACGTTAAACTGTAGGCCCAGTTTCTCGATTTCTCTGTCGAGGGACTTAAAAGAACCCACACACTTCTCATAAATTAAGAGCAGGGTGGTGATCCCAGGGTTGTGGTTTACCGTCTCTTCAACTGAGGGCACTTCTTATCAGGCTGCCAATTTGCGCCATAACTTGTGAGCCGTTCAGCGGACATTCTAAGACTTAATGAAACTGTGGTAAGTCTGTCTGAGAGTCGACGTCATTTAGTCTTTTGCTGATCTGTTTAGTTGACCTTGCAGGATCACATCCTACAAAAACTCCTAACCGGCAGGTTACCCAATAATTTGCCTGTGTTATTTGTAGTTTGAATTTGTTTTTCAGATAACTGTTATGTCGGCATTGAATTTTTAACAGTGCATAGTGCCTTCGAATAGAAACGAAGAAAGAAAGAATTTGACCGTGAAGATCTTCGTAGTTTGGTTTTCGAAACAAAAAAACATCAAAGGCCATCAAACCTAAAATAAAACATTTCATTTGGAGAACGCTATAAACGCTAATGCTGAGTTATTAGCTTTCATTTTCGTGGCGGTGACACTGACAGTCGATTACAACATCCTATCCGAACGAGGTGTAGGATTTGTAACCGATTGCGAAGCGGCCTCATAACCATAGCATCAGGGTCGTAACAAGGGATATGGGATTAGGGATTAAAGGCCTAAAAAGGGCCGGGATCAGTGATCACAGCCCCGGGATCAGGAATCACAACCCGTGGGATCGGGATCAGCAGTATTTTTCATGGTATCCGGGATCAGGGATCAAAATTATCATTGTTTTTGGGATAAGGGATCAACATTTTAGGGAAAAATATGGGATCAGTCACGCAAAAATATCCCTCGTTACGACCCTGATAGCATGTAAGATTACTGAAAAAAGTAGCGTCAGTTAAGCATTGCTCTAAGATATTTCGGTACATATGAATAAAGTAAAAGAAATGCTGTTTTAAAAACTCAGATCAGGTTGGTAATTCTATTTAACTGACTAACTGACAGACTTATATCATGAAGTTAAGAAATGAAATAAGAACAAAATTTTTGGCCATCTATAACAAAATGCATGGGGCATGTGAAACACCGCTTGAAACCACTCAGATACCTTTAGTTTTATTAGTAAAACAAATGCCGAAAAAACATACATTCTAATTGTAGTTCAAAAGCCAAAGTATCATAAACCTATTTCTCAATAGCGCAATGAAATAGATATTGTTGTCTGTGAGGTGCATTTCCACTCGTAAGATGTACTCGTAAGACTTTTACCACAACATTTATAGTTCTCGTAATTGTTAAATTCATTTAAGACATTATTTCATTATTGATTGAAAAGTCTTTACTATCTCGTATTTCCATATAGCTTTGACATTACTAATATTTATAACTTGTATAAATTTTTGCGTATGTTATATAAAATTTTGAGTATATATATATACATAAAAAGACTTCAAACCATGCATTACCTAAAGTATTGATAATGAAGGCAACGAATGTTATGATCCCGTGGTGAAACTGTTCGGCTCTTTTGATTGCATGTATAAAAGTTTTTTTCATGAGATCCTAAGCAAAGAGAACAGGTGGACATTTTTTAGCACAAGACTGAATAATTCATGTTTCTAAGCGCTAATCTAAAATTATGTTTAATAGTACCATATTTTCAATAAAAAGAAATTCAATAAAAGAAGAGTACTATTCAAATAAATTTACCATTGAGAATATTGCAATATTTGAATATCGTCACCTTTATAAGTGAATAATCATGTTTTTTAATATTAAGGGAACAAGCTCTAGAAGAAGGGAATTGAAATCGAAAGTATTTCTCACCATTATTTTAGAGGCTAAAAACGTGACGTCATCTTATCTATCCTTAAGAAGAACAATGCAATACTCCAGCTCTGCTGGATCAAGATTTCACTTCACATTTATTTCTCTTGCACTTGCAGTAATTTATTCTGGTAGGTTTGTGTTTTCCCTTTTTATAAAACTTGTTTTAAAGACATTTGTATTCGGTTTAATTCCTATAAAAGCTTGTGCACTTTTTTTTATATAAGAACTTTTCATATAAGAACATCGGAGGCTGAAAATCGCCAAACATCTAAGACCATATAGAACATGCTGAGGCTGAGAAAAGTTGAAGAATATTTATTTATGTTTATGATCTATTATATATATAATTCATACAGCGTTATTGAAACCTTTACTTTTCGGAGGTTTTTTTTGACTAAAGTTCCCATATAACAATTTTACATCTTATGTTTTTCATTTACGAAACAGTAATTCTTACAGAACTGGAAAGAAAGGCAATACAGTTTTATCGAAACAGTACAAAGTATATACATGTACAAATCAGTTTAAACACAAATGTACTTCATACGATACTCGTATAATATATATTGTCTTAAGGCAGTAGTAATGACAATTTTAAGAAATGCTCACATTCGAGGAACGCACCTCAGTCGACAAATAATTGACGTTCTTATAAAAAAGAGAGAAGTTACGTCAAAATACTGAAGTAAGATTGTAAGATTCATCTCATTGACGAGTAGTCACCGTATATGATTGCTTTCAAAAACACTCACAGTTTTGTTACTCGTCTGGAAAAGAATTGATTCCATCCAAAAGACAACGGTATTCTTCATTGCTTCATTTGTCCCCCCTCCCCCGCGAAAAATTCTTGGCGGCCAAGTTCATAGTTTTCTCCTCAGTCGAATAACTTTGTTTGTGAAAGCTAGGGATAGAAAAGCGAAAGGTGGTCTGAGAAAAAGTAAAAATGTGTTGGAGAAGAAACAAAACTGGCTGTTGGGTTGTTCAAAGGTGGGCTAAATTCGACCAAGAGTCAGTATGCAAAAATTACTGGAGTTCTTTTATAGGTTACACTATGTAGGAACAAACTAGTTCATCCCAAACAGATCAAACCTGTTTCTGGAATGTTTGAAACAAAACCATGAGTAAAAAATTTAACCTTGCGTTTGGAAAATCGGCTTTTGGACAACTAAGCTTTGATACTAAACTGGAAAACGGGAGAAAGTTGAGGGCAAAGAGTGAACTGGGGGAATGATACAAAAAATGCGTTAAAGAAAGAAATAGAGAAAAAATGAACAGATGGAAGAGATGAAAATTTGAAAAATAGAAAGTTGAACAATTAAGGTGGGAAACAAGAGCCATATGTAAAAAGGTCAGCGAAAAATATGTAGAAGTATTTAGGTAAAACTTGGACTATTATATCTTGATGGTACTTTGTACTTTCACAGATAATTTATTAATTTGTATAAAACTATAAGTGCATTATATATTTACTGATATCTTCAAGTTAAATTATTTAATATCATGATATTAAAACTATTTTTATCAGTATGCTTGACATTGAATATAGAGATCAAATGTTGTCATGTTTCAACAGCAATTCTCTATATCAGTTAAATGATGTGTTTATATACGAAAAGTGAGATCTTTTTTTAGCTCATGACAATCATAAACCTGGAATTGGATTGGGACCATCTCTTCGAAGCATGGGGGTTGTACAAATCTCACCTACTTAGTTCTTTGTGGTGATGGTTTCGCTACTTTATAGTTTAGTGAAGAGTGATATAGAAAAAGATGCTTTGAGGCAAACAGATGGGTGACAGAACACACTATTAGCTTGTTTCCCCGTTTTGTCATTAACTCTTAAATTGAAAGCTTATTACTATTAGTTACGATATTGAGTAAACCTAAAGTAAACCCTTCGACATCTTTCTGCTTCCTTCCTCTCCACTCTTTATTCCCTCTATCATATTCTAGTTCACCCAGTGCTGGCTCTAAATAAATTATTTTTTGCTTTGAGAGACTTGAAAAATTTCGCGATATAAGAAATTACAACAAATAATGTTTAAAATCATTGATGTATTTCCACAACTAAATGGGGGAACATAAGCTTCCGGTAATTTTTAGTTTTCATGTCGTTATCGATGGCAGGGACATAAATAGCATAAAGAAATGTAAATCTGATTGATTCCGAAATGCATAAAACAGTTGAATGTTCAAATATTGCTGAAGGACTGAGTAAGACTAGATTTATTCTGATATTTGTAGGAAAGCGCAATCATAAAATACAACATAAGCATGTTAGCGACTCTTGAGGTCATTTGCAAGAGCTTTTCATAGAACACGCATGTTTTGAATTTACAGAAACATTTGCATTTCTATATATGTTTGAACACGATAAACATAACTTTAAACGTTATTTGTGCCGTTTGCTTGTTCTAAATACTCCCTGTTGATTCACAGCTTTCCGAAAAAACAAAGTTTGTCATGTTTTCATGTTTTGTGAATTTAAATATTGAAATCAGTTTCTAATATTTTTTAAAGTTGTTTTTCATTCAATTTGTGTTGTGACATGAAAAAGCGCTACGATGAGCTTAAGTTAAAAACGTTATTGGAGTGATGTATTGTTGAACAATTTTTATAAAGTTGCGGCCAATAAATCCGCTGATAAAAGTCGGATTAGTGGTAGGTAAATACCGCAGTAGGTTATGGAAATAACATCCGTATTTTTCTTTTGTCAACCGGTACGAACTCTTTATGAGGTTTTCTTGTCGGTAAAAGTTTGAATTAAAGTGGCACGTTCTTCCGGATTTGGATTTTTCAATGTTCTGATAAATGAAGGCCTCGGTGAAATGAAATTGGTTTTACTACAATTTAATAATTTCTCGCTTTTGTCAACTTTAGGCCGCTTATTTAAATATCGGTGGAGAGAGATTAATCTATATTCCGCCCAATGAGAAGAAATAATTTTTGTCTTTTTGAAGTTATAAAAATGCAACTTTTAGCAAAAAGTAGAATCTTTATTTTATACTTTACATTACTGTTTACAACGCGATTGACCCACTGCTAAAATTCCTTTGCCAATTCACTTAAAATGCACAGTTCTTTCTTAAATGTAACTTAAGATAGCAGCAGTTTATTCAGTATTTCAGTGGTCCATTTAAATCGCACAGAACTTGATTGGCTAAAAGAGAGCAAAGGAAATCGCCGCGCGTTCATCATCATAATTTGCAATGTAATCAACCGACGATTCTGTCCGCTTTCTATACAGTATATAAATAAAACTTACATCAGTTATCAACTGAACTTGAATTGAAACTAATTTTTTGTGTGACTAGAAGCAAAATTTGTAAACTTTTCTACTTTTGATGCAACAAATATAGAGTTCTCGGCATCGACACAATATTTCGCTTTTTGAAAAGGATTTAATTGGCGGCCATTAAACGAACACCTACCGAAATGAAAAATAATTCTTTCGATGGAGGCTAATAAGTCTCTGTGGGAGGAAGATTCAAAGACACTAAGTTTTCAAAATATCATTTTAACGACTATAGCAGGTTTTACGTTCACTATCACCTAAAACAATAGGGAGCTGGAAGACGATTAACAAAAGATATTGTGGGAACTGACTGACTACGTGATTGGATGTCTTGACTAAAAACACTTTTCACATAGATTAAATAAAACATTTATTGTCTTAATGATGAGACAACTTTATTTACCGCCAAGACTTACTACTCAAAAACTTCTTTGAATGATGTATATAATAAAAAATTTTTAATGTCTGTGACACTTGCATCACATTCACACAAGGTGCCGGTAAAGTAGAATAAGTGTCACAATTATAAGCTTAATCTAGAAACACGTTAGGAGTTGAAACTGAAATAATTTACGGACAAGATCTTGCAATCTGAAACTATGATTAATAAAGATAAAAAGCAATGACTTTGCGGTTAAGTTTTTGAAGATCATCGACAAAATCGCATGACTCGTCCAAGTTTTCTATTGGTTGAACACGAGTGCAGCCGGTTTATCACTTTCTGCATGTGCCATCAAACTTCGGACTCGAAGTAATCAATTCAACTTAATGTGTGTGAAAAAAACATCAAAAGTAAAACTAATTTCGGAGGTTTTATTGCAGTGGGCTAAAGATAGCGGTAATACAGTCTTATGTGCGGCAAGCGAAAGATGCGGTTCGTGATACCTCAAATCAATAAACTCGATTTTCTCTCTTTGCATTGCGGATTTTTTTTTGAGATCGCCGCTTCAAGCTTCTTTTTTTTTCTCTTCAAAAACATATCAGCTTTCAGCTTGATAACAATTTTGACGCTTTGGCAATGACATTTATACCATTCCCTGAGTTAAAAAAACATTTCAATCTAGAAAAAGTTTATCGAATGAAGAAGTTTTATTACATCTTATGACCAGTTCTTATTTTGAGAGTAATAACTTTTATTTCATTCTTTTATTAAAAGCGTTATTAAAGTTATCGTCAGGAAACAAAGTTTCAATTAAGGCGCTTTATTCAGCGGCGTTTTTTCTCGGCCACAATTACCTAGTGAATACCTTCTATTGGAGCGGCTGCCCTGTTAAGATGCATTGGATTATGAAAAATTAAAATCTACTTATAGTGCCGAGATGAGGAATCCAAGGAGAATGAATTTGGCAGCAGTGCCTTTTCAAAGGAAAGCAAATAAAGCGTTTACATTTTAAAGCTTTGAGGCGCTTCTATATATTTTTTTCATATTTGTGAAGTTTTCTGAAATTTGTTTTGGGCGAACGAGAAATCGATTATTGATTATGTGTATGTGGCAAAGCCAAAAGTAATGGCTAGGTATAAAATCATAAGATGAAAAAATAAATACCTATTGTCGCTGATTTTGATAAAATGAGGACCAGAACTGGTCGGCAAACTTAAAAACGATTTCATCGTTTCCCTTAGCTTATTTAATTAGTATTGAAATAAAGCGCGTACAATGAAAAGTTTGATAAATGCGAGTTCTTCTCGCCACGCCTCTACCAGGTTTAATTTCTTCCCGCATCTTGTAATTTCCACTCGGCACGCTCTTAACTGTTTAAGTAGTCCCAAAGTCGACAGGAACTCTTTTAAGGAAAGAAAACACAAATCCGTTTTGAATTCTTTGGGTAACTAAACTTTTGAATCTTACATGAAATTCTGATCATGTAGCGACTCGGTTAATCCTTGGTTGTTCGACCACTAATGATTTTTTAATTATTTTCTGACAGATTAAATGATTGATGGGTGAGGGCGGTGCTGTGTGTGACGAGCCGGTTACTCGGCCCGCCGCGTCAGGACAAAAACACAAAACGTAGGTTCATTGAGCTGCACTTCACATCTACACAGTAAGCTAAGTTGTTGTTGCGGAAGGGCTCCATCACAACTTAGAGGCGAAACATCGAACTTACAGCTTATTTGCAAGTTAATCGGACAGTGTGTGATTTCTCCCACGATTGTCCTAGACGGACCCAATATATATATATATATATATATGTGTGTGTAGTATGCCGTTCTGATTCTGTCCCAAGACTGGTAAAATTTGACAATGAATGCTTGCGGAGACATCGCTTGTTTTCTCGTCCTGTTTCACATGTGGGTTCACAAAATTCTCTGCGCCGAGACTGCTTTTGTGGAACTGATCATTTATGAACATTCGGGAGGTGACTACACAACTCAAACCTATGAACTAAAAGGAACATTTTCGATGGCAGGAGCAGCAACAAGCGCCGAGGGAGATATTGAACAGGTAATGAAATGATTCTTATGTTGTTTATTCATCACATAAATCACTGCACATCCACATTCCAAATCGAATTGCTATTCATTTAAGAAACGAAGGCGCCTCTATTTTTATGTCAGTAGCTCGTGATGGCACTAAATAACTGATAGTAAATTTACTCAAATTGTGCGCTTAAGACGAATCGGAAAGATCGATTTTGTAATGGAACGAGATCGTTTTAATAAGGGTATAGATCGCTTTCATTGAATTTCTTAACATTGAGCTCCTCTGTATTATCATTATTCTCAAGTGCTTTTGGTCTCACGTCACGAGACTCGCTCGACCACTTGATTCAGGACAATAACCTGCTTGAGTGATGCATCGATTTCGAAACAGCGTCGTAAATTTCCTCTCTGAAAACTTATTCACTGCTCAACAATCAGCAAACATGTTTAAGTGTTTACTTGTTCAGAAAATATGTAGTTTAGCCTGATTTGTGTCAGTGAGCAAGGTTACGGCCTGTTAAACATTCAATTCTCGTGAAATAGAAGTATAACGTTTTAGCTTTTGATTTTACGATACCAAATTAAGTAGCTAGTGTATTTCCGAATTAAGTGCTTGAAATCTCGCCTAAAACGTGACATCGCAACTTCAATCAATTAGGAAGATATGTTTCCCTTATGTGTCGTTTGAAAAGCATTTTCGATGTATCACAGTGGTTTTCCTGCAGTACTCACTTTATACAAAGCGCTTTTCCCCGAGTTATTCTTTAAGCGATACTGTTAAAAAATCTCTATGGTACATGCCAAGATTTTTCAAAGAGGGGTCGAAGGGTCATTTCTGTGTACTTGCTTCTTACAAATGTCGAAGAAACATTGATTTGCATGCCGGAAACACGACAGATGCATTTTGGTTGAATGTTACCATGCCGAAGTCAAATAAAACCCGACAGGAAACAACTTTGATTTAATAGTTCTCAAAGAAAAATTTAACGGATATACAAAATCTTTATTGTGGCGAGTTTTCCTTTTCAATGAATGAGATAACATTTGATTTGTATTATCGAGCATTCCTTTTAAAAGTTTTATCATTAAATGAGTCTGCTAGCCGCTAAACTTGTGCAACTTACATGCATGACACAAACAGGCCACGGGTCGCCGGATGTCGAGTGGATTGTCTTCTCGTTATTAAACTTTCATACACTTAACAGATCAAGTTCTAGGAAATTTACGCTAATAAAAGCTGATATATAAGTTATGATAAGCTTGATACACCAGACGATCACACATCCAAAATGATAACAAGTAAGAATTCCGGTGTATTGACTTCGATTTAATTACAAAACTCTTAATTTATTTTTTCTGTACTTCAGTAATTTGACTTGATTACTGCACAGACAAAAACATATTGTGGCTCGAAACACCGATTAAAGGCCAAAGAAAACGAGCTAAATATAAGCTTTTCGCGATGTCCACATTTATTTGTGTTGCGTTAATGATTTTCGAAACTAATTAGAACTGATTTTGCGCTTCGGGAAGCTTTGATCCGCAAACGTTAGAAATATATTACTCACTACACCAGCATTCAGTCTTTCGGTTTATACAAAGCTTCAAATCATGCTGTTTTTAAACTAAAGTATTTGGCAGCTTTTTACGTGGCAAGTGTTAAGCTAATACCGGTTGTATAATTACATTACTTTATTTTACAGTTTCAAACCTTTCTCAGTATTAATGCTCCAAAAATCTTTGCCGTTTTAACAATAAATGTAATTACAATGGAGAGACCACGCACAAAGATTTTGACCCAAGGCTCTTGGTAATTAAGGGGAGCAAGTAGCTCTTGAATTAAAACAAGAACAATAAAATCATTTAGCTTTTAGATTGCTTTTGTCGTAGCGGCGTTTTCACAGAGAAAGCGTGATCTATCAAATAAATCCGTTGTGAATTGTTTTCCTATCTCGGCGCTCGTTCGATGAGTAAATCAAAATTTCTGCAATTTCCCCCTGTAATATAAAATCTTGCAGCTCGGAAACAAAAACCTTCTCTTTGGTCTACAGTTTTAAAATTAGCTATGTAGCACACTAAAACAGTTTAAAATAAGCCTCTGGCGCAACATGAATTGGTAATAAATTATATTCGCAATTTTCTAAATTATTGTTGTTGGCCAATTTTAATTAAGAAAAGCACCGCGTTGATATAGTTTGCAAGTATACCTAAAACGAATGGTATGATAGTTCGAAAAGAAAAAAATTGCAAATTCTTCACATAATTTGTTTTGTCAGCACGACGCAATGCGCAGATTTTTTATTAATTTAAAAACTATGGTTTCGTATCGGTGAAGAGAGGATAGCTCAGTTTATTTTGTAGGTTTACCTCCGAGTTCTCCCTGTGACTCGACCCATATCTCGACCCCAGTTCATATAAAACACATGTGCTAATAAAGGGTACTCATTGGCGCTTTCGTTAAAATCTGCGATGTTAATGTTAAGCCTGAGATAAGAGTAGTTAGAGTCAAGAGCTTGCTCTCAAGTTATTAATCTGAGAAGAATGGAAAACAACTTAAACATCCTGAATTGCAATAAAACCGACCAGGAGTCTTATCGCGTCGCGAACGGAGACGTTTGGAACTTCATCAAGTTGTTAACGAGTTTTACAGACAGTGTCCTTTGCATTCCAGAACTATCGCTCCTGGGAGAGTCACGAGATATAAAGGAACTTTATTCTTCCTCTGATCGTGATACTTGATAAATCATGTTTCTCTCAAGTGGCTTTTAACTCTTATCCAGCAAGTTCTTGACCTTGGTCCAATAGAAAATTTTGACGCTGTGTCCAGAACAATTTTAAGAAGATAGTTTACAAATAAATACTGTTAGTGTTATCGCGACCCAACTTTCGCTCTATGATTTTAAAACTGGAGCAGTTGAGGCATCTCATGTGAACGTGTTAGACAATGTTTCAGCACATCGCCCAATTTTCGGCCCCTTGTAAACTATTTAACATTCATTTTGAGCTGTTTTTACACCACACACTACTTTAAAAATATTTTTAACCAAAAGGTGCTCCCGTCCATATCATACTTCCTTTGAATATTATTTTGAACAATATCTAGTCTTTTATGTTTTAACTTTCACTAACAAAATATATGTTTTAAAACATGTACCTTTTTCTTTTTGTTCTTTTTTGAGTAGAATGCTTAACAAAACAAATCTTATGATACAAAACTTAGTTATAAACTAGCCAAGTATTTCTCGTTTGTCTACAAGAATGCATTAGATATCTGAAGTTTCTTATAGTGATGTATAGAATAAATGACACAATTGACCAATCTGAGAAATTAAGCACATGAATAGGAAAGAAAACCAAAAATGTGTATATATGTATATTTGGCATATTTGTGAAAAAATGGGACAGTTTCTAACGACAAAGAGAAAGATTTTTTGAATTGAGGCCTGTTAATAAGTGATAATCAAAATTAAACCACAGCTAATATCAATTGTCTGATCCTGTGCTCTGAGGTCATGTATGGACCAATAGAGGCTGTCAGAGTCACCTTTATAGGTCTAGTGACCTAATAAAGCCATTTCCAATACTGCAATAATGAACAACTATCCCCCAAAATGAGGTGGTAGTGCTGGACACATACCAAGACATTAAGGTATATATATATTTGACTATTATATTAACTTTGGCAAGCATTGTGGCGTATTATCTGGGCTCTAAGGGACATTTTGGCGAGCTCTAATATATTAGAGCCTGCCGTTAGAACACAACTTTCATTAAATAAATATCCGCGTTTCTGAAGTAGCAAAATGTTCTTGTTTTTGTGCTAAATGCTCTCCGAAGTTATAATAATAGTAATGTAGTTGATGTTCTTGGGTGTAAATATATTTTGGGCCCTTCTCAGCACTCATTTTAACCCTCGCTATGCTCGGGCTAAAATGAGCCTGAGTCAGGCCCAAAACATATTAATTTTATGCCCCGGAACATCAACTATATTGTTATATTAGTCGCTGAAGATGACGTTAATATCGTGATATTCACATATCCTTAGGTGACTAATTGTTTTGGTATAAATGCTAAGGTGATAATTTGAAAAAATAGAACAACAATTTAAAAAACAACACATACAGGCCTCATTTAAAAATGTTAACTGAAAGCCATCATTGCTATAATCACTGCATGGTGATTATTGCTTGAGAAAATGAAGTTCTCAACCAATCATTTTACACCATTTCTACAGTCACCACTTGGAATTATACCTTTACTCTGACGAAGGACTAACGTCTGAAACGTCAGTAAGTATTTCTTTTTTACGGTGTGGAATTTACATTTTTATTACTAAATTGTTTCTTTAGAAACACCGACACAGCTCAAACTAGCTTACCACTAGTTATTTTTCTACTTGGAATTATACTAAATTACAATAGTCACCAACTCCGAGTTGATTATGATAGTTGTTTTAATATTTACCGATTTAAGATAAAAAATACTTTTTATTAAAAACAGTTTTTTAAACATTTTTTTCTGTTTAAGGTCACAGGTACTGCATGCATCCTCTCTCCTAGAAATTGGAGCAATGGCCCTCCATAAAAAATGTTCTAAATAAAGAATGTTTTTTCTGCAAATTGGCAAATAAAGAATATTCTGCCCTTGAAATACTACAAACAGAGGAGGTTGTTTCCAATAGTGTTATTGCTTCCACTACTTATGCTTAACATTAAACAGTAACTTTTTTTTTCTCGCAGCATGCTAATGAAATATCAATTTCAGGTGCATCCGCTTGGTCTATGTAATACATCTAATGATGGCAAGTGGAAGAAGTATGGCTGGGTAGGGATTGTCAAGCTAAGCGTCCCAGACAAAGACAATCCACCCTGTTTTAGTTTGTTTGAAAAGGTTAGTAAAATTAAAGAGAAAACTATTTACTTATTGTCTTATTACTGGCAATAAAAAAAACCCTTGATATTTAAAATGATATTAAGTACATTTCTTCCCCTTTAATTATGGAATTCATTGAAGGATAATAAATTATAAGAACATCTAATAACCTTAGTTCTTTTAAAAATCTAATTTCCAAAGTTAATCTTGCCAGTCACCAGTAATAATTATTATATATATATTATATAGTAATATTATATATTAATCTTATATTAATATTTTAACTTTTTATCGTTTTTATATCATTTATTTATAAGCTCGCTCAAACTAGCACTTGTGTGCTATATTTTTTTAGTGAGAATAAATAGAGATTATTATTATTATTATTATTTAATCAAAGCATTAAATAGACCATTTTACAGTTCCTGAAAGGTAACCAAGCTTCTACTCGAAACTGAGGCTTAGGGTGACCTGACTCAGTTAGAGATGTGAAAGTCTTTCTTATGATAATTATTTCAACTTCTCTAACTGT
>JAOTRI020109017.1:0-13225 GCA_028564885.2 Zoanthus sanctaehelenae | reverse complement strand
CTAACTATTATCTAATTATAATAAAATTATAAAAATTGATCTCTTTGGATTAAGTGGACTTTAAGATCACGCTTGAATGACCTATAGTGTCAGTTTTCCTAAGAGACAGAGGCAAATCATTACATAAATTCTTTAAGTTTAACTACACGGTGAAAATATTGAATGTTTTGGACTCACTACGTATCCGATTTTTGGTCGATTTAAATTTTAATGTCTTATCAAGGGATAAGGTATGTTTATTAAAGGGAGGAGAAAACTGAAGGTTTTTTTTGGCATATTTCATTTCATTTTTGGCGCATTTCAAATGCAAGTTGCCAAAGAAGTGTTCAATACATTGTAGTATAGGTTGTGTAGTTGTTTACAGTCGTTTGCCTTAAACTTCAAACCTTTTGAATTCGTGTGAACCTTGTAGCTAAACTAGATGATAATAAGAAAACGTACATTATCTGTAATATATAGACTGTTTAATTATGACTAGTTTCCCTTGCGATTTTAGAGAAAAACACCTCTTGGAAAATGGCATTTCCGAGTGAGTAGAAGGTCGCGGTTTCAGGGCTCTTTTGCCTGGACACCTACTTTTCAAACACAGGAAAATAACTAGCGGTAAACTAGTTTGAGCTGCGCCGGTGTTTCTAAAGAAACAATTTAGTAATGAAAATGTAAATTCTACACTAAAAAAAGAGAATACTGACTGACAGTTACAGTTATTAATCCGTGCACAGAACTTAATCTTTTATACACGTTTACTGGTTGAAGTTCAAGATTCGTGATAATTAGTGAGATCAGTGTGCAGTAATACTGGAATGACCGTATTTGGCTAACTACGGAACTGTAATTAATGCGTGCAATAAATTTTTATAATTAAACACTATTAAAGTTGTTACATTTAGTTGCTATTTGAGTTTCTCTGAACTGCTTCCGATTTAAAACATTTAGGTCATCTTTCTAAATGTCCCAAAAGCGGGAACGATACGCCATATTGCATAACTTGTATACATCCCGCACTGTGTCCATCTCCTGATTGATAGCGAGAACTAGATTTGTACTAATCATCATTACAACATTTTTAGGCAAACTGATCGAAATGTGCTTTCACCATAATCATGTGTTGTCATTTAAATTCCTTTTAGGGAATAGAAATCTTTTCGTCTGATGGAATGCATATGTATTTGATTTTGAATTCTTCGAGTGAAAGAGATGAGTTTTATGATCAACTCAGAGAGCAGCCGGGTAAGGTTTTGTTCTACAATGGAATCCTAAATATGCAGATAGTAGTAGTAGTAGTAGTAGTAGTAGTAGTAGTAGTAGTAGTAGTAGTAGTAGTAGTAGTAATAGTAGTAATTGCAATAGAAACAGTGGTATTAATTATTTATTATCGTTATATTATTATTATTAAAGTAAAAGTAAAGTAAGACTATATTTAGGCAGGGTAGCCCTTTCAGCCATAGGCTGGTATCCATAGGGGCCCTGTATAATAAACTATTTACAAAATTATATTAAAAAAAATAACTAAGAGTAAGTAGATGATATTACACTAATTGAATAAAAGATTTACAATAATTTAAATAAAATTACACTAAAAAGAAAAAACTATAAACTATGAAAATGATTCTTTAGGCAAGTTTTAAAAATTGATAAAGTGGCATTGTTTTTAAATATTAGAAGTATTATTATTATTGTTATTATTATTATTAGTAGTAGTAGTAGTAATAGTAGTAGTAGTAGTAGTAGTAGTAGTACAAGTAATAGTAGTAATAGTAGTAGAAACAGTGGTATTATTATTATTGTTATTTTTATTATTGTTAGTAGTAGTAGTACTAGTAGTAGTAATAGTAATAGTAATAGAAACTGGTATTATTATTATTGTTATTATTATTATTAGTAGTAGTAGTAGTAATAGTAGTTATTCTTATTATTATTATTAGTTGAAGTAGTAGTAGTAGTAACCACGGCAACAACAGTGGTATTATTTTTTTCGTTGTTTTTGTTATCATTATGTGTGGTTGGGAAGGATTGAAACGTCTATGGACCATTGGCTCGTTTCCTTGAAAATCAATGGGCCATTTCCAAAATTTTGTTGCGCCAATAACTTTTCTTCAACCATACTGATAGTAGACTTTTATTTGAAGTGTATCTGTGATGTAGGTATATATGTTTTCAGTTACCATCATACGCTTACATTGCTTGGTATTCGTAGCATTACATTGTTGCTTAAAACAAAAATATTCATTCAAATAAACAAGCAAAAAATCAAATATGTCAATGTGTTGGTAATAAAACCATTGACTGTACATGTAGTGATAGTCAAGTGACTGACTAAAGTATTCAAAAACGGATGATGATGCTAATATTAACGTTCAACAAGCTCTATTAGTTACAACGTGCTGGTATCAAATAGCTAGTGTTCAATCATGGTACAACATTTAAAAGAGTATTTCGTGTAATTTTGGAAATATTAGTCGTAAAATATTATTTAAGATTTTCGTAGTGGACATCTACGCTAATGGAGTAACGAAATACAGAATACCATCTAAAAGTAAGGAATTCTATGATAACAAAGGCGGGCATTTTGTGAACAAAAGAATGGATAGAAAATGTTTGCTGTTAGCAACAAAAGAATGGATAATATTTTTAGTCAAAATTTTTGAACTTTCCCATGGTTCTTTCAGTGGGACATTGTATTTATAAACTTGAGAGTTTTCATTAAAAGTCGAAATACTTTCTACAGTCTTTACAGTCGAAAAAGTTGTAGGTCAAACTGTCAAAACACAATTAAACTGTTTTTGCACTATTAATCACATTTTAACGTTCAATGACTACCCATGCGAACGAGTAACAACCGTTGCCATGCATAATTGATGGAACGATGTGCATATTTCTCATCATGTTACCAATGGGGTACTTTAGCGTACAACTAAAAGCCCCCTGCCCCCACACGCATTGTTGAATGGTTGGTTGGGAATGCCCATGGCCGTCAACTCATAACCATATAGCAACCGTTGAATCTCAACATTTATGTTTAGGGGGGAGGAGGGATATTTTAATTGCCATTATTGTAAACCTGGTCATAGTTTAGATGTTATTCATTTGCGTTCCAACTACATTTGGTATCGTTTGAAGGTTTAATAAGAAGGATTCTTATTAAGTCTTTTACATTGTTTTTACATTGTCAAAAATTAAAAAGAAGCAAAAGCCGTTAAGGAACCCTTGTGCAAACTTTATATTTAACTTTTTGTGTGTTGCTTTCCGTCAATAAGACATAGAATCCCAAAACTTTCTGATTTGATCAACTATCAAGATATATTATTATCGAACAACGAAGAAAACTTTTCTCTCAGAAAGCTAATTATAAGTAAAAACATTTTTTGTTTGTTTGCGACTTTCATTTTGAACATATTATGTATTTGTAAAAAAACTCAAAAATAAACATGTGCATGAACAAAAACAAATAAAAAAGTATTGAGTAAACTGCGGCTTCTATAAATTTGTCATTGTATTCAATTACATACACAATGCAACACTGCTAAGCGAAAATTTAAGGAAACGTTTTTAAAGAGCTAGATCGTCGACGTATGTCATTGTTTAAAGGAACACAATTAGCCATTAACCCAAGTGTGAATTTTACTTAATTTACTTTAAAACAAATGGTATTCGGTGTAACGGAAATGTACACAGGTTCTGTGGAAATGGTCTGGGACACGGGCGCAGTCTTGGCCCGCTAATGGATTTTTAGTGCGCCATTTATTGTTATTGTTGTTATTATTATTATTATTATTATTATTATTTTTAATGTTATTATTAGTAGTAGTAGTAGTAATAGTAGTAGTAGTAGTAGTAGTAGTAGTAGTAGTAGTAGTAGTTGTATAGTGGTAGTAGTAGTGCAGTAGCAGTAATAGTATAAGGTGGTATTAGTAGTAGGGCTCGAAACTGCGATCAATACGATCGCATTTGCGACTAATTTTTTTTACCTTTGCAACTAAAACCTCAAAAGTCTTCGCAATTTTGTGACCAATCATCATCTATAGCTATAGTAAAACAGTAACTATCCTCCAGAAGTCGCAACCGTACCACAACTTTTCAACTTTTTAAAATTTTGCAACTATAATTTAGCAACCATTCGAAAAAATGCGACCATGAAATATTAATTTTTATCCCTGAGTTGTTCAAGTTTCAAGTTCAAGTTTATTGATTTTGCCAGCAATTAAATATCTAAATACACATTACATCAGATAATTGGCAGGAAAACTCAAAAGAAGTTGAAAATTTATTTACATGGGTCACTAAATTAGTTAAAAACAGACTATAGCATGTCGGGCAGGACAATTAACTAAGTAAAAATTCTATCGACTCTGGAGAGCTGAAATTTCATGACCGTCCGCCATGATGCCTCGAAAGTAGTAG
The DNA here is from genome assembly GCA_028564885.2 of Zoanthus sanctaehelenae. Lineage (NCBI taxonomy): Eukaryota > Metazoa > Cnidaria > Anthozoa > Zoantharia > Zoanthidae > Zoanthus > Zoanthus sanctaehelenae. Next base: position 8,824 of record JAOTRI020109017.1, on the reverse strand, counting down.
AGCTAGGAAATAAGTGTGGTAATGGAGGTAATAGTAGAAATGGAGTAGAAGAAGGTAGCGATGGTTAAAATAAACATTTACTACACTGGGATATGGGTTTCGGTGACCTGCATTTGATGCAAATTATGTTTTTTAGATGTTAAACTGGAAGATAACGAACCTGAGAACATGACGCTCCGTTGGCAGAATGGAACTGTTTCTAACTTTGATTATTTAATGTATCTAAATAGGTAAGTGAAGAAGTGCAGACTTCGTCCTACTTACACACTTTATATTTATTGTATATGTTTGCACATAAATCACATGTTCTCTTTTATAACTGTCAGCTGCCTAAACGTAATACCAAGTAAGTAGATGTTCCATAGTTGCTGCAGGCCCTCTGGAGTGTAAAAGATAACATACACTATATATTACATTTATTTCATCCCTGATGGAGAGAATGCCCGTACCAGGTGATCCCAAATTTTGTTGGTGATGCCGGATAATTGATGTAGATTGTAACTTCACAATAAGAGAAATGTTAAGGGGGCGTTGAACCTGAAGTCTTTTAGCTTGCTTTTTTCGTATTTTACTAGATGCCATAAACACTGTATATAAAGATCCTTCAGATTTTTCTCGAGGCACTAGAGATTTTAAAAAACGTGCATTTTTGTGTTACGTTTTTTCGAAACTGCATTTCATTTCGCTAATAGAAGATAAACAGATCCGAGTCCTTATATTATATCTTAAATATTTTTTTTTATTGTATAATGTAATTATCAATCAGCTTTTACCAGTTTTTGCATTGAAAACCCCTTTCAACATTATTTACAAACTGACTATTAGATCGAACTGGCCGTGTTAAAGATGTATTTATCAATTGCAATGATATCCAAAGCTTGACACGTTGCATCAACAACTAAAATCCCTACAATGCTTCAAATTATTTACTGGTGCATTGCAACCATTTTAGAAAGATTTTGGATAATATACTTTCAGTAAGTCGACAACCGAATAGTCAACTTGTCCAGCCTACCGTAAATCCCATTCGGTTTATTTCAATGTCACCATATGTAGTATAAAAAGTTTACATTCATGGTGTTTTTCTCGTTTCTCAGAGCAAATGTTGGTTAGACGAACTTAAAGTGCCTATGAAGCAAAAAATGTTTTTACATATCTGTATGACAAAGTTCCCACGGGTCAGGGAAAAGTCAGGGAAAAACAATTTTTCTTCAGGGTCAGGGAAAAGTCAGGGAATTTTGATTTGAGTCAGGGATAATCTTTATTTTTGTCAAAACAGTGAAAAGTTAGGGAATTTTGTGTCAAGTGTTTTCTTACTCTTGTTGCTTATAGTGAATAATTGCCTCAAGAAATATCCGAAGTGTGTTTGGTTTACAGACAGCACTCGTACTCTCGGCAAAACAAGAGCTAGCTCAAACAAATGTAGGGCCAATTATTTGATGAAGGCCTGGGGACAAAATATATGTCGCATGTCATTTTTAGGCAAACCCGCCATCTCATATAATTATAGTAGTATATCATTTCAGGGAAACTGAATTCGGACAGTTCCATTTCTCTAACTTGAGGGTCATATCAGTGAAATGTAGGTTTTGTTCATTGAAAAATGAGGGAATTTTTTTATGGCCTGTGAGTGTTAACCCTGTGTAAAGAGACCAATGCAAAAGTATTAATACAGAAAGTTTTATAGACTTTGGATAAAATGCCTCAGACATAGATCAGCCTAAATGTGCAGGTTTTAGCTAACAAATGGCTAGCTCATTATGCGCTCAAGATATCAAGTTTTTGTTTCTGGAACGTAATTTTGTTTGCAAACTTCAAAAGCGATATAAAAAAATGACAGGTTTTGCTCATATCTCGTCTCTGAGTTACTACATGGAATTCAAACTCAATTTGTTACAAGAATTGACTTTAACTTTGTTTCGAAATCATTTTATCAGGTTTAATTTATTTTTAATATGAAAAAGTATATATTTTTTAATTAGTTTCTCTTATGTTCTATGTACTGAAGCAAACAAAATAACGGTGATATTTTTTTAATTTGCATCTCAAGAGTTAGCCACTGAACTCGAATCTTCCCAATTGTGTAGCATCTCTGCATTTTATTTTAACGCTCTGAAATTTTGCCTGATTTTCTTTCTTATCGCGATCTTTCCCGACAACCAAAAACATTTTTCACTTCATAGGCACTTTAAGATCGAATTTTCCGATAGGGGCCATGGTATGTTGTGTAGGAAGCTGAATTTACGTGGAATACCCTTTTGACAAAACATCACAATCAACAATTGATTTCCATTCCAGAGCTCAAAATTTCAAAATAGAATACATTCTTGGTGAAGTTAAGAAATTTATTACGCCTCTTTTTTTCCCAGTTTAGCAGATAGAAGCTTTAATGACCTGACTCAATATCCCGTGTTTCCGTGGGTCATTGCAGATTATACAAGCGACAAACTAGGTAAGTTTCTTTATCAAGTTTATTCTTTACATCACGTTTTGTAGTTTCGGGCTAAAGAAAACGGTTGAAGAATGCAGTCAGTAAAAATTTACATTTTCCAGATATGAAACGTGACCCATGGGCGTCTTATCAAATTTTCTGGTCACAGACTCAAATCTCCATCCTTGCCCGCACTCTCCCCCCCCCTCCCCAACCGTCCCGGGCTTTATATTGATAGGTGCATTAGTATAAACCAACTGATCGGTCAAAAAAGGATGTACAAATGAAATATAAATTGAATCCTATAATATTATAGCAAAAATTGAAGATAATCGCATTGAAATTGATAAAATAATAATTGGTATAAAGAACCATTAGGAAAACACAAATTAACACAAGTATCTTTGTCTTAAACTCGTTTTTCCTGTTCGGAGTATCGCATAATACACTTCTCTTCTTATAATTTTTAATCGTATACTGTAACGATGTATTGCCTCTGTTTCAATATATTGACTAGCCTGCCACGATAAGTTAAGAAACCTGCAGGCCAGTCAAACTGTAGCATATCTGTTTATAGAATTTAAATGAACTTGAAACTTGAAAACGGGGCTCACCACTACTTTGATCCGCCATCTTTTCTCTACTAGTAAGCTCTATTACAAATAGACCTCGAGTAGAGTAGCCAATCAGAATACTGGTTGCGTGTTAGACACTTTGTAGGTTTAAGCTTTAAAGAATTTGTATTTTCAGATTTATCGGATCCGACGACCTTTAGAGACCTAACAAAACCTATCGGAGCTCTTACAGAGTCGCGGTTGGAACAACTTAAGGTATGCGAAATTGTTCTAAATTGCCATGTATACAACAATATGACTTCGTGAGTCCTTAAGATCGGATAGCTCGCACTGTTTTAGTATCATAGCCATTTTTGATTGAAGACGAAAAACTCAAGTTTCGTCATAAAGTTAACCTTTCAGTACCAGTTGAATTATTAACTCTCCCAACCTGAGAGCATACTTTTCATTAAATAAGTTTGAGACAATTTCACTTTTTATCTTCAATAGTTTGCTTTGTTTGATCAATACTCTTTTTCTTTCAACCGAATGGCTTATTTTGTTTATGTTATTTAAGGAGAAGTTGAGTGTTGATAACTGATTGGGAATGAAAGGGTTAAAGTGCAACTAAAACATTTTCTTATTTTTAATTTAAACTATTTATCAAACGATGTAAGCGCTTTTGCGGAAACGTTTTTTGAAATTTGAAAAGTTTCCTCCATCTTGGTCCATGGCCATGGCCAAGCGTAAAAATATAGAACTGTATTTCCGAAATTATCTGATCAACATATAAAAGACATGTAAGAAAAGTTATTATAGAGGCTTTTAAATGTTCTCACTTTTGAGGATGCCAATGTTATTGTTGAAACCGTAATAACCAAAATATTCAAAACCTGCAGATTACCCTATACTCCGTAATTTGCTATGTTGCCAGCATGGTTAGTTCTGTTAACGTTGGTGTAGTGGTTATCACGCCTGACGAGAAAACACGGCCCAGTTGTTCAAAAGCCAGCTAGCACTAACCCACGATTGAATTTTTACCCCACAAAAAAAAATCTTGTTTCCAATATTACAAGGAGAGATTTTTGCTGTAACTTTGGGATTAACAAGACTTTTCCTAGAAAAATCCAAATAGTATTCATGAATAACCGTTTACCTTATCTTAAGGAAGAAATCTCTGTTTGAATTTTTGCCTAACCCAGGGTTAAACTTAACCAGCCTTTGTAGGTTTAAGTCCCAGTCGGGGCATTTCACTGATTTGTTCCGAAAAGCATGCCGAAGGTAAATATTGAAATTGCTAGGCAACATCAATTGCACTTGATTTATTTTTTTAGGAACGTTTTAAAGAAATGCCAGAACCTAAATTCCTGTATGGATCGCATTATTCAACGCCTGGATATGTTTTGTACTATCTAGTTAGAGTTGGTAAGTAGGACTTGAAATGAAAACAATTTCATGGTGTCGTATTTTCAACTGGCTGCAAGAAGTTAGTTGCAAAATTGTTTTAGAAAAGTTGAAAAGTAGTGCATGGTAAGGCAGTAACCTTTTGGCAGATAATTTTTTTAATGTAGGAGATATGTATTGGTCGTAAAGTTGTGACAGTTGTTGAAGTTTTAGTTGCAAATGGAAAATTTTATTAGCAATAGCGACCTCCGTTTGGAAAGAGAGAACTAACAGCAACTAAGGGATGATCGCGCAAACTGTTTTTCCCATTACCTCTTGGTGCGATCATTAGGGATTTATTTTATCCTCTTAAAACTTTGTGAATAGAAAAAAACGATTGTTTATCTGCGAAACTGAACAAATGCTGAGAAATGTTTTTTCTGTTATGTTCTGCTAGTAATAAAGACTTTATTTAGGTGTCAAATCTTTCTAACCAGCCAAAGGCGTACTAATTGGGGACACCATCTTCACCACTCTAAGGTGGACGGAGACCTTTCACATTACGTCAAACAAACACATAAACACAGATACAATTCTCGAGGGCTTACGCTTTAACGTCCTTATCCGAGAAGACGCGAAAGTCTAACCATTTGCAGATGTTAGAGCAAAGGCAGCACTTCCTCCTCATTTATTTTAAGACCCTGAGTGTTGGTCCGGCCGGGAATCGAATCCGAGCCTCCCGCACGATAGACTGGCGTCTTACCAACTAGGCTAACCAGGCGGCGGTAGTCCCCATCATAACTCTAAAAACTATCTTTTCACGATCTAATTATACCGACAAGTAAATTTAGGTGCTGAGCTCGATGCATTCCAACGTGCACTTATTGTATTTGCTGTTGTTCTTTGCCGTTGTCGTCGTCGACGTCGGCGTCCGCATTGCTTAAGAACTCTATTATATTTAGCAATTCATGAATTCGGCTTTCGTAGGATATGAAGAATTAAGCATATCGAGGAAGAAAAGGAGAAAATGAGCTTTATTTTCACAAATTTCAACCTTCTCGCAGCCATTTCTGCTAGTCCCAAGGTCTTCTCGGTTGAGAGTGCCTTAACCTGCGAAAACGCTGCATTTTTGACGTCATTTCCTTGTTAAAGTCAAAATTCTTTCAAATTTGGTCATCAGTTACTGGTTATGGTGAATTTCACGTGTGTTTTTAGCCAATCAGAATCGATGAAATATTTTGAATGAATTATAATCTACTTTAATGCGGTTAGCCACTAACTGCCTCAAAAGAGAAGTGCTTTTTCGTCAAAGCTAACCTTGAAATTAAGCGTGTATCCTTGTGTTATGACAATTATATATTTACTATGTGTCTAAACTGTGATGAATTTACTGCACACAAAAAGCATTAATTTTGTTTGATTCAAAAATAAGTATATGCAGCTAGAGTTTTTTGCGTCTGTCCTTGTTGCAATGAAGTCAAATTGAATACTTGCTGCGATGAATGCCAATTGTTTAGTTCAGTGACCATATTTGATCACTTCACACTATCAAATGTTGTCCTTTTTAATTAACTTCTCTATGTCTTTTCGTAGTAAATTGTAAAGTCTTTTAGCATTAGCCTACTAAGGCTCTAACACGCAATCTGCAATCTGATTGGCTACTCAACTGCAGCGCTATTTGTGATAGCCTACTAGTAGAGTGCCCAATAACGTGGTTTCAAATAGCTACTAGCACGTTTGTGCTATCTACACTTGATGTTTATCTTCATAGCCACATCCCACTAGCATTACGCTTTTACTACATCATATGCTCTTTCTGGCAATCTGTGCTTGTTTGCTAGCTATGCCGTGCTGATGAGGCCTAAAAAGGCCAAAGCAGCTGTATACATGGCTGCTAGCAATCAGGCTCACTATTTTTTATGGTAGATTTGGGGGGAAAGTCCACTACCTACGTGGCCACAGTGCCCTATATCGTGGCTTCAAGTTAGCTACTAGCACATTTGTGCAATCAGTACTTGATTTTATCTGTGATATATTTGGTAAATCTTATTTTGAGCGATTATACTAAAACAATTAGACCTCTCGGCTTTATAAACTACAAGTTTGAATAGTTTATTCGGCCTAAGGTCTCGTGGGTTATTGGCACATAGTCGGCATTCGTCTTCGAGCTCTAGTTGGTTAATGTAATGTTGTGACTGCTCTAAACATTGTGCAATAAAATAAGCCTGGACTTGAGCTTGAAACTAAAAAAGTAATATGTCAATATCGTGTAATCAAGACAGCATTCTCATTTTTCTTGCAGCTCCTGAGTTCATGCTCTGTTTACAAGGTGGCAAGTTTGACCAACCTGATCGTCTATTTAACAGGTATTAAAGTGCCTATAAAGTGAAAAATGTTTATGGTTATCAGAAAAGATCACGATAAAAAAAGTCAAACAGGCAAAATTTCACAGAGAGTTAAGTAAATTGCAGAGATGCTACGCGTCTTGAAAAACTCAACTTTTGTGGCAAGCCATTAAGATGTAAATTAGCAAATGCCACGCATCATTTTGTTAGCTTCAATATAGAGAATTTGTGAAACACTAAAAAAAACCATACTTCTTCGTGTTAAAAATAGTTTAAACCTGATAAAATGGTTTCCGAATAAAGATAAAGATGGGAGATTTGAGGAAAACTTTTCTCTCACGTCGCTTTTGAAGTTTGCAAAGAAAATTACGTCACAGAAAGATAGTCAAGAGGAAAAAAGACAGACAGACAGAATGATAGACAGACAGACAGACAGACAGACAGACAGATTGTGTGAGACTGACAGATCTCTTGCTTCTCACTATCTCTTCCAAAAATACAATTTTCTTTACTAACACCAGCTGAAATAAGCGAAATCTATCACGAACCTAATGGTCTATGGAGTCGGCGCTTCTGTAGTGTTAAAATGCACCTAACTCCTAAAATTTTTTCTGTCTTAGATAAATTTTTGTGTTATTCAGAATACGTATTTTTTAATTTGGTTAAATCCTCGATTTTTTGTGATTTTTTGAATTGCGGAAAATCCTGCCAAAAAAGATGCCATTTTCGTTCAAGTCCGAGTGAAGCCACTACCGGAGGAATGGGACTAGTAACGTCAATTCCAGAACGTATTTCCTTCGATCTAAGTGAAATCAACATAATTCACTCGTTGGTTCTCGATTGCGTGCGAAGAAAATGCCTACTATTTGCTTTGCTGCTGGTTGCAGCAACCAAAAAGATGAAGTTCGAGATTTTTCGCTTCATGTGATTTTGGACGTTGTAGCTCTACTCGCCCCACATCTCTCCTTGCTCGTACTTGAACGAAAATCTTAATTTTAAATTTAAAAAATTCACAGAAAATTGCGAAATTTGACCAAATCAAAAATTTTTTTTGAATCAGTAATATGGAGAATGCTAAAATTTATCTAAGACCAAAAAAAATTTTGGGGTTAGGTGCACTTTAAAGGAATGAGAGTCTTTGACCTTTTATTGAAGGAATACTATCCAAAGAGAACACCCAGCAGCTACTTATTCTCGTTAACGTGTTCCAGAATAATGGAAAGCTAGGCGGAAAAAAGTTTAAGCAAAAATTCCAATCTCGTTAGAGCTGAGATTGGACTGAAAACCTTGTGGTCGAAAAGTAGAAATCTTTCCAACCAAGTCCGCTGAGAGAGAGAAAGAGACAAGATAGCAGAGTGGTGTACTCACGTGTTCTTTGAGCCTTCGCCATTGTTTACTTTAAGTGAGGAATGCGAGTTCAGTTAAGCCAATTTTTCATTTTTATGCCATAGGCTTACCTAAAGATAAGCAACTTAGAAACCGGATGAAATAGGGGAATTGAGGCCCCTCGATTCATAATGGCAGACAAACGTGACAGATTTTGCCATGTGGGTTTGGGCGTGGTTGGCGCATTTGGTAATATATCTGCATTTCGACCACCTGATCTCCAGTTCGTCTCCCGTCTCTGCCGAGATTTGAGCATTTGTGTAATCTTCTTTCTTACCTGAGCTATTTCAGTTTCACCTTCTTCCTTAGGTAAATAAGTACCAGCATCTGCAGGTAGCTAATCAGGGATGGTTTAGTATTCCATGCAGCGGGAGGCTCTCACCCACTAAAGAATACAGAAACCAAAGATAGGCGCCGACTCGTTGGGCTACTTGTCTCGTGAAAGAATTTGGTTTTGGATGACATCAAAAGTTTGAACATAACCGTTTATAATAGCTCTACCAGTTATTGAATGCATGGGTATATTCTGCCTGATTCTCTTTGATTAACTAATGCTATTTGCAGATAAGTTTTGAATGAAAATTGTATATGTGTGATATTATCATAAAAGTTTGAAGGTTGATTGGTGCTTTCAATTTTTGCTCTTTGTTTTTATTTGACAAACATAGTATATCAGAGACGTGGGAAAACGTTCTCACTGGACACGCAGACGTGAAGGAGGTAGG
>JAOTRI020109006.1:0-13226 GCA_028564885.2 Zoanthus sanctaehelenae | reverse complement strand
AGGCAAATCACACGATCGCCTATTATCTCTAGAGCGTCACTCGCGTGAGTTTAGGATGATTATGATGATGATGATGATGGTGGTGGTGGTGATGACGATGATGATGATGATGATGATGGTGGTGGTGGTGGTGATGATGGCGATGATGATGATGATGGTGGTGGTGGTGGTGGTGATGACGATGATGATGATGATGATGGTGGTGGTGGTGATGACGATGATGATGATGATGATGATGATGGTGGTGGTGGTGGTGGTGGTGGTGGTGATGATGATGATGATGATGTAGATCGAAAACGTTCTGGAAATATTGAAATATTATATATAAACATTTTTACCTTGTAGTGCAAAGTACCGATTATGAATTAACCATAGTAGCTTGTAAATATTAGTTCTGATGTGAAATCTTAACAAATGCACAATATAGGTCTCAAATTAATAAGATGAACTAACAATAACAATAGAAACGTATCAAAATTTGGAAAAAACTTACCAAGCTGCTGCCTCATGAACACACTGACAAAAACTAATTTGATGACAGCTTAGAAAAATATTCGAGAAAAGCTAAATCCTTTTAAGAGCCTAGTGGCCCATTGGGCCGGTCTGGGTTCTGTAGTGTTAAGCGGATGATAGTTTTCACTTCCCCTGGACGGGACACTAATTCATCGCAGGTTAGCTCCCAGCAGACGTTGGTAACACAGAAAGATGGAAAGCTGAGTTGGCTTAGGCGGAAAAGAAGATCACACAAATATTCGAATATCGGCGAACTGCCGGAATCGAACAGGGGACGTTGAGGGTGGGAAGCAGAGATCTTACCAACTGTGACAGCCACGCTCGTACAATATAACCTATGTGTTTTAACCCTTTCAGTGCCAATCAGTTATCAACACTCAAGTTCTCCTTACATAACGAATACAAAATAAAACATTTGGTAGTGAGAAAATGAGAATTAATCAAACAAAGATATCTACTAAAGATTAAAAGTGAAATTCTCTTTAACTTATTCAATGAAAAATATAGGCTCATGTTGGGAGAACTCAATAATTCAACTGGGACTGAAGGCTTAATAACCGTGCAGATGATTAAAAGTGAAATTCTCTCAAACTTATTCAATGAGAAGTATAGGCTCATGTTGGGAGAACTAAATAATTCAACTGGAACTGAAAGGGTTAATAACCGTACAGATGATTAAGGGTGAAATTCTCTCAAACTTATTCAATGAGAAGTATGGGCTCATGTTGGGAGAACTCAATAATTCAACTGGGACTGAAAGGGTTAATAACCGTACAGATGATTAAAAGTGAAATTCTCTCAAACTTATTCAATGAGAGGTATAGGCTCATGTTGGGAGAACTCAATAATTCAAATGGGACTGAAAGGGTTAAACAATAATTGCGATCATTGTTTTTATGTCACCATATAAGATTTTGAAAAACGTATGTTAACCTAATACTTATAATTTTTATTCTTACTTGTAGTCCTTTTCCCAGAATTTCACAGGACGCACGTAGGACGTGAAGAAAATTGCACTACCCAAAATTGGGTTTAGAGGAGCTGAAAAAATGGACGACACAACTGCCTGGAAAAAGAGCATTGCCGAGTCTTTTGGTTGGTTAAAGTTCTTAACACAGGGAAACCTTAAAACTTCGCACACATACGAATATTACCAAGAAATCTCTTTAGTCAGGAAATGATTTAACTGAAAGATAGTTATACTAAGTTAATGATTATATCAAAGACAAGGAAGAACTCAGAACAAAAATACGAGCTACAAGATGGGGTTTGAACCCACGACCCTCCTTGTTCTAGGCAGATGCTCTAAACATTGAGCTACTGGAAGTTAAAAGAAAAATAAAGCTTTCAGACTCTAAAAGAATTCTTAATCACTATTGCACTGTTTGATTAACAGCTCACAGCTAAACAACTCACACTGATAACAAAAATCAGTGATAGAGTCCGAAAGTTTTGTTTCTTTAACTATTAAAATTTAGGTATGACAATAATAGCGTTTACGAGAATTATTAACAAAAAGTTCTTATAATATAACTATAATCATAATATAATAATTATAATTACAATGTAATAATTATAATATTATTATCATATTATTTATTGGCATTATCATAATAAGCTTCACTTCATCATTATAACAATTGTTAACGTCAATGTCATTAACATAACATGATCATGGCCAAGATTTTCATCGTCATTGTCATAAACATCATAGTATACATCGCCATGATTTTCATCATTACTGTTAATATCTCTATTATAGTTATCATTATAATCGCCATGACTGATATCGTGACTATCATAGTCACAGTCACTGTTATCAACATAATAGCCATGACTGATATCGTGACTATCATAGTCACGGTCACTGTTATCAACATAATAGCCATGACTGATATCGTGACTATCATAGTCACGGTCACTGTTATCAACATAATCGCCATGACTGATATCGTGACTATCATAGTCACTGTCACTGTTATCAACATAATCGCTATGACTGATATCGTGACTATCATAGTCACTGTCACTGTTATCAACAAAATCGCCATGATAGCCATTGTCTTTATTGTCATCATTACCACGAGTATTAGTGTAATTATCACTTTCTCTGTCACTATCACTAACAAGATCATCGCCATGACGATTTTGCCACTATCATGCATCATCAATTAAAAGGATACGAGGAACACTGAATGGCTGGGCAAAGGCGTGAAAGGCAGAGCCCCAAGTTATCTGCCATGGAGCAATGTACGTTACAATAAAACGCACCTTGAGGATCAGCTCGTACAACTGAAACAAAATACTTTGTTAACATGTTTTTTCAAATATGAAATTGTGCATCATACATTATTCAAATTTCTTGTACATTACATCGTAAACGCGTAAGTACATTAGTATATACACAACTTAAATCCAGTAAGTAACCCCTGAATAACGGCCAATTAATGCTAAGAGAAAGTTTTGATAGATCATAATGTAATTAGAGTGACTTTGTTTTGTTTTTCCTCAGGCCAGTTACGAGAAAATGCCCATATTTTTTTGAAAAAGGGGAATGGGTCGCGCTTTTTCGAACGCATGTGCAGTTTGGGTATTAAGATCAGTTTACACCACAAGCCACGTGGTTATTATTATTCATAACTGACTGAGTATTGACTAGATCTGTTTGCTCTGGATTAAGTTTAAAATATTTCTCAGCTTAGTCGTCATTTCATTACCTTCACAACTTATATTCACAGACACAGCCACAAACAAATTTGGAGGATTTTATTTCGGAACGGACTCTGTTTGCCTCAGGGTTGAAACAAGGCAACAAGGCATATTTAAGGTTGAATTAAAGGCTAATTCAAAGTTTTTTAGAAGTAAAAATTGTTGGGTAGAAATTCTTACCTTGGAAATGAACATAGACATGAAGAAATAATCCACTATGAAAGTTTCCGAGGCTTTCATGTAATCGAATGAGAAGAAAAGCAGCGTCCAGATGAGAATGATGTGTTGCCTTGGAGTGTCACAGAAGGAACTCCTCACTAGTTTCAAACCAGCGATACAGATTATCAATGCCCCAAAACTGCAACAACATAGCAATGGGTACATTGTCAGTAGCAGCAGCAGCAGTAATAGTAGTAAAAGTAGTAGTAGCAGTAGTAGTAGTAATAGTAGTAGTAGTAGTAGTAGTAGTAGTAATAGTAGTAGTAGTAGTAATAGTAGTAGTAGTAGTAGTAGTAGTAATAGTAATAGTAATAGTAGCTGTAGTATAGTAATAGTAGTAGTAGTAGTAGTAGTAGTAGCAATAGTTAGATGTTAGTCCTTTTTCAGAATAAAACTTCACTAAAAGAGTTAATAAATTAATAATAAGAATATTAATGATAATTATCTAATTGTTATAGCACTGTTTCTCAATTATTCAACAGTGTTGTAATAAATAATATACAAAGGTACTAAAATTTAAACAAATGCTTCATGTTTAACAGATGCATTTTTGGGGATGCATTTTTAACAACTGATAATTATAACTTTTTAACAGCAGATTATAACTTTTTGATACCATATTTTACCTTTTTGATAACAGTTTGATTAGAATTCATACAAAAATATTTTAAGCTGAACAGACAGGCAGACATTTTCTGTAGCTGTTTATAACAATGCCTTTGCTTGATAAAAAAACCTTATTCTGTTGAAGTGTCTAGATACTGTCAACCATTATGAAGTCACTGTGCCATTTAGCCCTTTCAGTCCTAGATGAATTATTAAGTTCTCCTAACTTGAGACAATACTTTTCTTTGAACATATTTGAGAGAATTTCACTTTTAATCTTTAGTAGTTTGCCTTGTTTGATCAATTCTTATTTTCTCATTACCAAGTGTCTTATTTTGTATTTGTTATGTAAGGAGAGGTTAAGTGTTGATAACTGATTGGTAGTAAAAGGGTTAATTGAATCCTTAGTTTTATATTTGTGAGAAAGGTGGAGTTATTTAAAACAAATTAGACTTCCTTCAGTTTTGATTTCCGGACTCAAATGCCAATGATTTGAAACTGGTTTTAGTATTGACGTTAAAGACTGAGTGATAAAATAAACAACCTTTTGATTTGCCGTCAGTATTAAATTTTTTTTTATATTTTACTTTAGGTTCTTCTTCTTTTTAATTCTTGTTGAGTGTGGATATGTGTGGCTCATACTACCTGCCTCAAAATATTAGACTGGTCTGGCCTCATTAAAAATACAATTATAAAGTAATGAGAAACAATACTGTAGATATTACTGACAGTATTTTAGATTTTCTCACAAATCAGTGTTAGAATAATTATTACTTAATTATTACTTTTCAGATGTCCAGCATTGCAAGAGCTTCAGGGCTCTATCACTAAACAGTGTGTTCTAGGTCCACAGCATCTTGCCTTCTTACTAGAGGTAGGTAAAAAATGTCACTCATTAGTAGGTAGATACATAATTATCAAACTGGGTGTCTGTGTGCCCCCTTTTCAGTCAGTGCTTCAAGATTAGTTATTTTGTAAGTTGTCTTTTGGTGGCCATACTTTTTAAAATGTTGTCAAGGATATTAATTTGTTTGGCAGTTTTTAGAAAGAATGTTTTTTTATTTTTATCTTGTGATTTTAAGGCTGGAATTCATTCAAAAACAACATAATTGCAAAAAAAGAGGTCAGCTAACTAGCAACCATTCTGGCAGTTTTGGTCAACCATTTTTTACCTTATGGATGACGTCAGTCATCGATGAGGTTTAGGAGTGAGATGAATTCACTCACTCGGCTGTTAACTTTTAATCGAGTAATTAATGTATGCATTAATCTGTAAATTTACAAGGAAAAATTGTTTTCAAAGGTTTTAACCCCATCTCGAACCCAGGATCAAACCCAAGATCGAACCCAAGATCAAACCCGGGATCTCTTGCTTCTTAAGCTGGCACACTAATCATTAGGCTATGCTGAGATTTGCGAATACACTGTCAAAAATTTTTAATATGTTGTACATGTCATGGATTTGTAATGCATGCACACTTTTGCATAACTGGAAAAACACTGGAAGTATAAATAAATAATTAGAAACATAAAATTTAAGAAAGAAACCAAAAGAAAATAACAAAAAAAAAACAGAAAAAAAAATATTTTCTTTGATGGAGTTTAAACTTGGGCTCTCACAACTTACAAATACAAGACGTTATCATTATGCTCACATTTGCAATGCTATTGTTTATATACACAATTTATAGCTTTAGCAACATTACTATAAGATACAAAATTATATTAGAATAGAAAAATTGAGTATAAAGAAATTGAATGGAAAAAAGGAAAAAGACCTGATAGAATAAAACATGAAAAAAAATTTAAAAGATTCCCTTTCACAGAGTTCGAACTCTGGCTCTTACAACTTGCAAACTCAAGATTTTACCATTACTACAAGTTAGTTATTAACTTTGTAATGCAATACTACTTGGTTGTAAAATTTATATAAAATTATATTTATCCATGAGGTGGCTCTGAGAGCCTTTGATTATCAATTCTCCATTGTTGCAACTTGGAGTGCTGATAGTTAGTAGTGGCTCTTCTCTTACTGCAGTCATATTGATCTTCCATTCTAGTTTATATTTAATAATGAAAATGTAAATTCTACACTGTAAAAAAGAGAATACTTACTGATGTTTCGGCCATTAGTCCTTTGTCGGAGTAAAGGGGACGAAGGTCTAACGTCCGAAACGTCTGTAAGTATTCTCTTTTTTACGGTGTAGAATGTACATTTTCATTACTAAAATTGTTTCTTTAGAAACACCAACACAGCTCAAACTAGTTTACCGCTAGTTATTCTTCTAGTGTAAATTTAATACTCTGATCTTTCTTCCTTTCTACATTCATAGATGACAAGCACAACAAAGTTTGCAACCTTCTTAGTCACAAAGATGTTTTGTCAAATGAATAAAATAAAATTACTGACCTTGGACAAAATTTTAAAAATGTAAGATTTCAGGGCTTGACATTTCGACCAATACAATCCATTTGCAATTAAAGTTTTTCGTAATTTGTAACTAAGACTTAAACAAAGGTTGCAGTTTTGCAACCAACCTACATCTCTGACAGGTAATAAAAAGATACCTGTCAGAAGTTGCTACCATACCTCTACTTTTCAAATTTTTTCAAAAGAATTTGTGACTTACATTTTGCTACCATATCGAAAAATTCGAACATGAATTTTTGTTGTTTTCAACTCCTTAAACTGCAAGTTTATTCCTAAGAATTTAAATGTTGAAAACGGTAGTGAACAGTGTTGATGTCATGAAATATTTCTTACTGTTCTTGGATTTACAATGTGCTATTTACAATACTAAAATGTTTATTGCTTTCTTTGTTCTTTGTCTTTGCTCATATGGATTTTTTCAAAAGTCTTTCAATCTTATTTCTTTGTTAGAAAACTAAGTTCAACTGAAAAAAAATTGCTATTACTGTATGTCAAAAATGTTAAGCTCCCTCTTAACTTTGGGGTGAACCATATGTTTAACATAATTTTATTTGGAGATTATGGATATATATTATCTTATAGACAATGACAGCTAAATAAAAATAATTGATAATTTGCCTTATTCAATACCAGACAAGTGTATAATACTGTGATAAATAATACTGACGTATTGTAACGTCAACCAGATTCTGGCTGCTGGAAGTTCATTGTTCCTAATTTTATTAAAAACTTTTCAACTTCCTCTCTTTCTTATGATTAAACATTAGGATGGCCGAGTTTGTCGCATTTCTTTCACCCTACATCCAGACCGGATGGATTTATCATCTCGAGAACAACGAACGTAAGTTTACATTTATCAACTGAAGGCATTTATTGATTGCCTCGAGAGGCTATTTTTGACTAGTTAGTTACCCCAATTAAATTCTTTTGATTACATCCAATTACTTGGTTTACCAACAAATCTTCAAGGCAAACAAACTTTGCGGGTGCATTAAATACAATTTACAACTTGGTGTTTTTGTGTGAATGATAAAACTCATTGCTTAAACTTATGCTAGAAAATAAAAAAGACAAAATTATCAGCAAGGTTAGAACATACATGAGATGCAGCAATTATTTTCAGTTGTTGAAAATTAAAATCTTTTACCTTTTTAAGTGCAAGATCTAGATTTAATTTAAATTACATTTTTTGATCTCTTTCCTTTTTGTTTGCCATTCATCTAAAATCACCTTATAGTTTAAACTCAGATTTTATCCTTGTTCATTAATTTTGGTACTTGCAGTTGTATCCTAATAAAGGAGGTCATAGTTCAGAACTCCAGCTTGGTTTTCAATTATGAACTTGTCCATAACAGTGGGTGTTTGTGTCATTGTTTTTGTTGTAGGGAAGAAGAAACTCCTGTATCCAGCAGCAGTGGGACAGCAGCTCGTTCGGCATCTCATGTTCTCTTGCACTCAGGTAATCCACACTTTTAGTGAAATCATAAATGAGAGACATCAATTTTAAACATCTAAAAGATTGCTCCCTAATGAAAAACATCTAAAGTACACTTAACATCAAGTACATGTAATTAGTTGTGAAGTAATTTGTTACAAAATATTTTGATTTTGTTAAAACCTTGTTTTCTTACTGTATACCCTAGCCCTTTGAAGTCCAGTTTGTAATGACTCATGACTACATAATTTCTAATTAATTAAGTCTGGCTTGATTCATGATTTGACTTCAGTCTGGCTTCAAGTGGGTAACCACAATGCATACATGTAACAACCTTCAAAATTGGGTTGCATCTTATATATGAAACTTCACTTATTGTAATTTGAATAACGACAAGAAGAATAGATCCTCTGTAATTGGTTGATTTGTGGTTTTGTGGTTGAGTAGCCAGAAAATGATGATTTCAATCCGTGCATATGTTAGCATGATTATTTAAACTGCACATGGCATCACATGCCCAGTGTCTGAGTTTGAAGGTTTCGAACTTTGAGTATTGGTTGCATAACTTTTAGAAATGAACACTAGAAATTAAGCAAACATGGAGACATTGTCAGTTATACTTTACAACTCTAAATAAAAGTATATCTGTCTTTCAAATGCCAAATATATCATTATTAGGACAATAATAGCTGTACGTAGCATGAGTTTATTCAAGTAAACATTGTAATTAATATAAAATAATTATCGTGTAGACAAATATTCGTTCCATTTTCATTGTTACTGCCAACCTACTGTGACACCATTCTTTGTGTTTCTTGCTGGATCTGCTGCAGTTGCAGACATATCAAATTCAAAATCTTAAGAAAATATTTTTTGTTTTCCCCAAAATGACCGTATTGTATATTATATGATTTGTTTGGTTATTAGTTTTGTTTTTAAATTAAAGTGTTTGTATTCTGACTTTATTCAATTTAGTTAGTGCTAGAGGTCAAGGTGACGGTTCATGGGTCTTGTCGTCAGGTGAAGGTTTGTCAGGGATCACAGGTCATCCTGTCAGGTAAACTGTTGCAGTAAAGGCACAGTCTTATGGTGCAACATGTCATGGAACATTGCGTGTTTTGGAGGTGGACACACGGTGAAACAAAATCACGCAACATTTCTCGTGGTAGCATGGAAGGCTTACTTTACAACAAATGAATCAAAACAGCATTCAACAAGAATTCCTGTGAAAAGAAAGCTTTTTGCATGCAATGGTACAAGAATAGAGCGTGATTCAACTTCAGTTTTATAGCATGCAATGTTGCATGAAATGTTGCATCATGTGTCAGTGCCTTTATTCAATGAAAGGATCTAGTGCAAAAACAGTCTAAAGAACTTTTGATGAAGGTTTTTATTCTCCCTAGATTATCCCTATAATCTCCTTTTACATTTTGGGAGAATTTACCATTTCATACAAAGTTGTGTTGTTTGAAGTACTAAACAAAAGTAAGACTGATGTGAATTTTGATCAAGCTTTCATCTCTCTCTGCATTATCCCTATTATCTCTTCATAACCCATTGGAGAATTTAGCATTTGATACAAAGTCACTCAAAAAGTCACTGAGTTTTTACTCTGAGACCCTTCAACTCTTAGTTGCATTATTAAGAGATCTCATATTTAAAGGAAACATACTCTTAGGTGTATAACAATCTGGAGGGGGGATGGAATTGGAATAAATAGGGGGTCAGAGATGTGGGGGGAGAGTGAAAATAAATGGGGTGTAGGAAATTCTAGGAAAAGAAGCAACAAACACTTCAAAGTTGGGCTCAAAGGATTGTCAGAACTTGGAATACCCATGTTAGGCCAAGCAAGCTGGATGCAAAAGCATAAAACTCTAATTTGCTCCTGTTTCCAAGATCTGTTTATAGAACAGGAAGTTGTTGAAAAAAGTCAAATTCAACCAATAATTTCAGATTAAATCACCAAAATATACTTTATTAATCATCTTACTAATTTAGCTGCTCATGGGTGAGTTTTGAAAATGATTCCCAGTTGTTTGAACAATTTATTTAATAAGTTTTTTTCTAACAAATATTTTTATCTCAAATGGACACTCCTGTAATTAAAATCAGTAGCTGCACAATCATGTACAAAACACTTAATATTAATATTAATATTAATTATTAAATTTTCAACCATGAATATTGCATTTCTAGTAATCTGATTGGTTCACTCAATCTCAGTTATCAGCTCATATACCGAATGACCATATATGGAAACAAACAAAAAAATCTGATTTATCAATTTATTAAAATGTTTTTGTCATTTTCAAGATCAAAGAATACAGAAAGTTCATAAATTTTAAAACAATTATTCCATTTGCGCTTGTTGGATGTGAAATGATTATAGCCAACTTGGCGCTACGTGCCTCATTGGCTATTTACCATCTCATATCCTATGCGTGCTCTTGGTGTAATTGTTAATTATATTTCTGTCAGTTGTGGTGAATAGTGCCATAATGAATGATTTATCTATTGTATCCATTTTGGTACTATTGAGCTGAATATCTATAATACAAAACTTGTTGTTTTTGCTATAATACAGGGCTCAAAATTTATAAAATTTTATGCATGCATTTTTTCAACTGATTTTTAAATTTTAGGTGCAAAATTTTAAAAAAGTTGAAAACTAAGTGGTAAGGTAGCAACTTGTGGAGGATAATTTCTGTTTTACTTTAGCTGTCAGAGATTAATATTAGTCACCAAAGTGCGTCCACTTTTGAAATTTTAGTCACAAAAGTAAAAAATAACAGATTTTCATTAATAATTTAATTTGTACAATCATCCTTTTTTAGCCAATTAGTTAATGGCATCATCGTTGTTTCTTATCATTCATTGAATAGAAGTGTCTTAAATGAGTCAGCACACAGTCGCTGGAGCTCAAGTGGAGCAGCTATGTCATTGAGAGCAGGAAACCGAGTGCCCCCTAGAGGACGTGGTCGAATTGTTGCACGCAGTCGTGGTCGAGGTGGTGCAAGTGGGTGGGTGTTAGGTTCAAGGACTATGGTCCCAGCCACATACGTTCCAGAGGAACTTGTTTCCCAGGTAAGATTATGTATTGTACATTTGAATTCTTTGAAATCTAAATTATTTTGTTTTCAATGATATGCGGTAAACAAGTAAAATTTATACAGTAGAATAGAGTTTCAATCATGTTGTAGGCCCTTTTATTTTACAACTTCATCAACTCACATCATCCCAATATTAATTTCACAATGGAAACAGAACTAGCCGCTGTCTACCATTTTTAGATGTCCACATATTAGATAATAATTTACAATCTGTCATCACTAAAGTTTATCGGAAAAGTGCCTTCACTGGCTTATTAACTTATTTTTGTAGTTTCACACCTTTTTCTTATAAATTAGGACTTATAAGAACCCTTATTGGTAGAATCTTTAAGATCAACAATACTTGGCACGGTTTTTATCACGATGTTAAGGAACTTACCGTTACACTTAAACAGAAATTTGTATCCCACTAATTTAATTGACTACTGTTAAGCAGTATTTAAACAAAAACATCTCTAAGCGTCAAAATGTAAGTACCCCTACAGATTTATATGCTTCTACCAGTTATTTTAAACTTCCGTACAGTGGTGTTTACTCTAGCATTATTAGTAACACATTAAGTGCCTTAGTAAACTTTATTGTAATAATCTTATTATAAAAATTGTTTTCAGCTCATTCAAAATTGGCACTTGGCTCAGTTTGAAAGACCCTACCATTGTGGTCTACGTTTACGCGCGGTTTATAAATTTTCTTGTGCACGATGTAGCACCTGCTACGTTGGCGAGACGTGCCGACACCTTTCAACACGCGTGAACGAGCACCTCACAAGGGATAAGGCCTCTCATATTTTCAAACACCTTGCTGGTTTTGATAAATGTCGTCTTTTAAGTTCTCTCATTTGTTTCAGTATTCTATCACAAGCCTTTTGGATTTGTTCAATAGTGGTTTCAGAATTTCAAAGTCCAACTTAAAAGAATTATTGTATTTTATGTTTTATGTACTTATTATTACTATTAAATTTCGTGATAAACCTTTATTTTATATTTTCTTCAAAAAGAGAAATAGAAAAGATTAGTTCAACTGATTTGTTAATTTTTGAAACCAAAATGGCGAAACCGCAGGAGAAGAACTGCGTGAAGTGTGAGGTAAGCAAATTAACATTTGTTTATACTTTTTTTTATTTTTAAACAAAAATATGAATTAATACAGTCAGTGAGTTTTATTCAGATTTTCTACGTGTACAATTATTTTTATCTCGAAATATTTTGCTCATATAATAATATATAAAGTATAAAACACATCAGTCTTCTGGTAATTGAACCTTTCAATTTTTCGTGTGCGATAAAATGTTTTGATTCTGAGACGAAAACTTACGCGTATAATAAAAAATTAGAGCTTAATAGAGTTTGAAATTTGAAAGCGCTAACAAAAAATGACTTGGTTGTGTTACAAGAAATACCTCATCTTTAAAAGGTTTGATAAGAAACACCATCTCGGAACACCTAGACCTGAACCCAAGTTCACTTTCATCTATTGCCTCTATTGACTTTGTTAATGTTATTCACGGATAATTTCATCCAGAGGATGACTCCTATTCAACTTTCGTGCAACATATAATCACGCCATCTGAATAAATTTTATCCGCTGGATAGAAAGTTATCCGGTGGATAGTGCTTATCCAGGCTTTGTACAACCGGGCCCAAAGCTGTCAGAACGGTTACCTTTTTACCGACCTCCTTTTTATACCATTAGGTTTTTAGTTGAATTCAAGACGCATGACAACATCAACAAAAGAAAACCGTGTTTTGTTTTTCAAAAAATTTGGCGACCAAATTATTATTCTGGGCAGACCTACGGCCACAAAAACTTACGATAAAACTAAGCATCGAGCACTGCATCAGATGTAAAAAACATGTTTACACTGAACGAGTATCAAATTGTGAAACTAATAAGAGTTAATACGAAACGTCTAAACTATTTGATTACCTATGTCTGGATGAATCTCGTTTGCTGTAACTGACTCTGGCACGTTTGTACGCTTTGTCAGGCTGGCTTGCAAGCCAGGACACTTGAGATGAAACTGCCACCCTGAAGGAAAAAAACATAAAAAAGGCATCACTATGGGTTGTTAAGAAGTGGGAAGTACTTCTTACACATCCAGTAGTAATAATAATAGTAATAATAATAGTAATTATAATAACAATAATAATAATAATAATAATAATAATAATAATAATAATAATAATAATAATAATATTTTCTT
>JAOTRI020108995.1:0-13231 GCA_028564885.2 Zoanthus sanctaehelenae | reverse complement strand
TTATTTTAAGACCCTGAGTGGTGGTCCGGCCGGGAATCGAACCCGAGACCTCCCGCACAGCAGACTGGCACCTTACCGACAAGGCTAAAAAAGAACGGTCAAAAGGTTTAACATTGCCCTGAATGGCTGACCCGTAAAAACTACCCTACCTTTTGTAAGTTAAAACAAATAGAGGGAATGAGGTACACTTTAATCCTTTTATCTTAGTAACAAAAGTAACAAATTATCTACCATACCTCAACTGCACTCTTGTCCTTGATTAAAATGGTTAATATGTTCATAAGTAATTTCTTCAGTTCAAAGTCTTCGTGATTCTGGTACAATTTGAGATTCTTTACAAGTGGATTGTAGCTTTTTACTTGAATAGAAATAAATATTAGTTGATTCATTAAAGAGGTTTGAACCTTTTCAAACCTGATAGTCAGGTTAAATTTATCTAGCCAAAACTAAAATGCACGATGTAATCTTTTAAATTATATTATAACAGCTTCAAGTCAAGGAAATCATTAAGACATACCTTCCGTAAATGTAGCAAACAGAACGAGAAGCTTGGTAAATCCTGTTTCCTAAAGAGTTAAGAACATAATTGATTTTGGCTGTATTAGCGTACTGTAAACCAAACCTAGAAGGTCTTTCAGTTAAGAAATTTTACACGGAGAGATACAAACATTTTTTACAAGAACTAGTACATTTTATCGTGGATCATTGTTATTGCATCATAAAAACATAATATTATAAACAAAAGTTCTTAATATTTCGTCGAGATTTAAATTCTAGCATAGCTAGCTAAATCTTTTGCAAGCCAAGTGGCCAATGGGGCAGCCGCTTATCTCCGGTTTCCATAGTGTTAAGCGGATGAAAGTTATTGACTCCCCCTGGACAGGACACTAATCCATCGCAGGTTAGCTCCAAGCAAACGCTGGTACTCATTTACCAACTACTGTAGGGTGGAAAGCTGAGTTGGCTTAGGTGGAAAAGAAGATCACACAAATATTAAAATCTCGGCAAACTGCTGGGATCGAACTGCAGAGATCTTACGAACTGTGCTAAACCACGTCTGCCCAATTTCTAGCATACAACTAGTAAAATGATTTGTTGATAAACAAAATAGTATAATAGTAGCAAACTCGTTGAGCTCAATATTTAAGCAAGTGTTTATATCAGATTTTTGTCATATTTTACTGAAATGTATGAAAGTCTGATTCGCCATAGTTGTGAGGCTTCAGAATTGGTGAGTTTCAAGCAGATAGAGTTACTATTGATTTAAACAAAAATAAGACATAGTCGTTTGCCTCTAGAGGGTTCAAATTCAATAATCTAGGTTGATGACTCACACACAGGTCTATCATCTCCAGGCACCGGGCTTTAGTACTTACATTCCATACAAGGTTGCAATAGCGTATGATAGAAATTTAACTATCAAGTTACAAATTTTGAAGCAACTAAAACTTATAATTGTTTCTAATATTTTTAAAATACAACCACACTTTATATTTTAAAGAACATGTTTTGATGTTTCAAATATTGAAATCGTAACAGCATAATCCGCAAAGAATCATTAATAGTTATATATAATAATATATACGGATTATGTTGTTAAAACTTTAATCCTTTTAATTGTACTATAAAGAATATTAGTAACACTTGTATTATCAATTTCAATTCCAAATTTGATCCGAGTTTATCCCCGTAAACGGAGGGGCCCACTCTCTATCTCGCTCGATTCATTGCATCCTCCTTCTTCAATTGCATTTTCCATTGATGTGATATCAAACCATCATCATCGTCATCAATGCAATTTTGATCCGGGTTTATCCCCATAAACAGAGGGGCCAGATTTACTCCACTATGACAGCAATCTCTCCAACTCCCATTCTCTATCTCATTGCATCCTCCTTCTTCAAACCAACACTATAGCTCAGACTCATTCTCCACTTGCATTTTACATTGATGTGTTATCAAACCATTTGGATATAATTGTCATTAGTATCAAGCTAGCAGCTGATCAAGCACATTTCGCATGCTCTGACTAGTTGCAAAAATTGTTTTTGGCAAGATTTTAATAAACTAAGATTATTTTTGAAAAAAAAATTCTACAAGTGCTATTTACTTACTTGTTTAATACTAAAACAATTATACCCTCAGTGTCGTTGTCTTGCGATAAATATTTATTACTAATTCCATTACTTATGAGGGATAATTGTTAATGATTAACTAGCATCAGTTAATTCAAAATCTGAATTAATCCCATTTTCTTACCACAAACGGAGCAGTTGGGCAGTATGAAGCAACTAGGTTAGTTATCACAAGCAGGTCATTCCTTCATGAAAAAAAAATCCGTTAAATAGTTAACAGTATTGAGAACAATTATACTTTCTCCCCGCCAATAGAACTTTTACAATGCCAACAGTACACCTAACAGACAATGATAAAAGAAAAACATCTGGGGTAATTAGCGTCTATAAACCCTGCACTTTCCGGTGACATTTTTAAAGTGAAATACTGTGCACATAACTTCTATAAATGTATAAATAAATAAATCCAAATTAAAGAACATATTAAGCAAGCATCTATAAAAGCATTCTTAATTCAGTACTACATCCACTAATTATCTTTAAATGTCCTGTGTCTAGTGAGGATATGGAAACTTGTATATAGTAAAAATACAACATACAGTGTGTATGCTATGGTTCAATTGTTTTCTTTCTTTAAACCAATTTACCTTTTTCAAAAACCAGTTAATTTTTTAAAACCGGTTTAATTTTTGTACCGGGTGGCCTAATTAACAATTAAAGGTCAGTAGCCCGAAAGGTCTAGGGATCAACAGCCCATGAAGCGAAGCCAAATGGTTATTGAACCCGTGGCCCTTGAGGGCGAAGGGTCTGATTGTTTTAGTATCACCCAACTAGTCAGACAAAAAAAGCAATAATAAAGTTAGTAAATACAAGTTGAGGAAAGATTTATTTGGGAATAAAACAAAAGAAAGCGTGCGAATTTCGCTACTCGATGACTATTACTAATAATCCTCTAGTAGCATAGCCAATTAATATGCAGGACTTGCTTGGTCCACTAATTGGGTGATATACTAATAAAAAGTACTCCTCTTCAATTCAGTCTAGAAAGAAAAGTAAAAACGTTTTTACTCTTAAACACTTGTCATTTTACTTAATAATATTTACTTCAATTTTAGTATACAACGTGAGCATTTTAATACAGTATTGACTTCATCTCCACTTCACCATGCAAGCGACAGTTGCCAGATGAGTATACAGTACTAATGTTGCTTGGATCACTAGTTATTGGCTTGAAAAAGATAGACTGATTTGAAAAAAAACAGAACCAAAATAGTCAAAGGTATCCTGTGGTAAGTTAGTGGAGCTGTTGTATCTTGACTGTTGTTCATTGATAATATATTGTACGCATGATCAACTACATGTGCTGGTTTGCCGAGGTCATGAACAGAACACCAAAATATCACGTGACTTCTCGAACTTCTTTCATTGGTTGCCGAATAAGAGCATTCTTAACGACCATTTAACGAATGCATGAAACGCCTGCCAAATTGAGACGATCGGAAATCGATTACAAATTTTCTATTGTTTACGGCTGACACCCTGATTTCCCAACCATCCCGATAGCTCTCCACGAGCTAAAAATGAAATTGTTTATGTTTTGTATTGGTAGTTTCAACATAAACTATTTAGATAATTCAGCACTAACTAAAATTAAATTAACCTTCATAATTATATCATGCTACTGTGTACTGAAAATGTTATTGTTACCTCAACTGTCGATCAGCGTGGCTGTAACCTTCTCTGGTGTATTTTATAAACGCATCCTTTAATGCACTGTTGAAACAAAAAAGACTGAAACATTAGTGAATAGATGGGGAAGGGTAATTTTTCCTTTTAAAACCTATATATGATATAAAATATAAACTGGTAAAAAGAGACCGAAATTGGACAACTTTTGGTTTAAAAATTTAATAATATAAAACTTTATAAAACGTTTCGGTCTCTCGACCTTCGTCAGTTACAAAAGAAAATCCCTTATATGATAAAAAATATATATTCATTTGTTAGTAGCAGTGATTTTTCTGTTACTCTAAAATGCAGCTATTTTTGCGCATTGCCAAAGACATTAGATATGACTCAGAATTTAAATACAAGGGTACCTGAAGCGAGGGGTGGTGAAAGGGGAGTTAGGTATTATTGTAACTCCACCCACTAATTTTTAAAGGGTTCGTTCTCTACTTATAATTATATTGCTGATTAAAGACATTTATATTTATGTTAAATTGTATAATTGGATAAACCCAATAAAAAGTGATCCCTCCCCTTCCAGCAGGGATTTTCATTTTCCGCTGCCCCGGCAGTAATCGAGTCCATTACATAAACTATAGTAAATATTATAAATCTTTTGTTTACTGTCCAAAATCCGTGACCCCAGATCACGAGACAACGTATGACCGTCTAAAGAAGCAAGATCTCAATGATAAAATCACAAGAGTTGAACAGGCACATACAGCAGAGCAATACAGTGAAGCTTGAAAGATTGTCAATGAGGTAACAAAACGGAAAAAGGCTCTGACAAGTCAGATCTCAGATGTTCGAGTGGATAAATGGTTTAACACTTTAAGAATCTCCTACGGAGTCCTTGCCCGAGTTTGAACGATAAGAATGACGAGGTTATCCCTGATATCTTGGGTGATCTAAACACTGAGGACAGTTCCTTTAATGTATACGAGTAACAAGTAACAAAGAAGGTAATCACTCCTGCCAAAGTGCAGGGCCTGA
This sequence comes from Zoanthus sanctaehelenae, assembly GCA_028564885.2. Lineage (NCBI taxonomy): Eukaryota > Metazoa > Cnidaria > Anthozoa > Zoantharia > Zoanthidae > Zoanthus > Zoanthus sanctaehelenae. Next base: position 8,435 of record JAOTRI020108995.1, on the reverse strand, counting down.
TAATATAAGTTCAGAGGTCCTCAAAACGTGCCATCTAGATGACATAATCCTAACCTTCTGTAATAGGGCACATAGAAATAACAAAAAACAAAACAGATTAGTGGTATCTCTCCTGTACTGATAACTCCAGAGGAATCAGCCTTTTGTGTGGTGTAGCCAATTAAGATATATAACAGGCTGATACTAAACTGTACGTTGGGTTCAGTTGATTCTTACCTCAGATTCAATCAAAATGGGTTCAGACAGAGCAGATCTACAAGTCATATCCATGCAGTTTAAAGGATCTTACAGGAAGTACAAAAGAACAGCCTTCTAGCAGTTGTAATCTTTAAGAAGGGTTAAGAAGTTCTTTAATTCCATAGATTGCGATACAATCTTCAAGACTTTTAAAGACTATGGTATCCCAAAAAGACTTTGTAAAGCTATAGAAACAATGTGTACCAACATTTGTGCCAAAGTCATCACTGCTGATGATGAGCCAGATAAATTCGAGATCACTTTGTGCTACATGGCAACATTCTTGTTTGTTATTGTCCTCCATTTTGCCCTTCGAAAGGCAATCAACGGGAAAGAAGCTGAGCTGGGCCTCACTTAACACCTAATAGATCTAGTACACACCATGCAAAGTCACAGGCAGATCTCCATTTCGCCGAAATCTTCCTACTTTCAAATAATACCTAACGGGAACAAAATTAATACTACTATCAACAGTTGAATCGGAATGACTGTGCATTGGCTTACAAGTCAATGACAAGAAAACAAAGGTTATGATGCCTGGTACTTCCTCTGACAGCACACTTTTGACAGTGAATGGCGGCTCGGTTGATGTTGTCAGCGATTTGAAGTAACTGGGCTCTTCAGTAGGCTCATCCTACCCCAACATGAAGGTGCGCAAGGGCCTAGCGTGGACTGCTCTTAATAACACGTGTAGGATTTGGCACTTAGACCTCCCGAGAGAATTGAAGATCCGTATTTTCCCAGCAATAGTAGAGTCTATTCTCCTTTGCGAAAGCGAATGCTTGGCACTAAATTCCTCTTCACGGAGGACTTTAGATGGCACATACAAACGTATGCTTTACACAGTTCAAAGTAAGTAGGTGTCACAACGTCACCACTCTAATTTCAATAACCATTATATGGCAATGTCTGATTTTACAAAGAAGAGAAGAAGTAGCACAAGCCGATGAAAATATTGATTTTTTGAGAGATTATCCCAAACAGTACAAAGTTAATCAAGTTATAGACATGGACTTTCTCTAGAATGTTTTCCATTTCCGCATTCGTCAAAGATGCAAACCTCATCTCTTTGCTAGCTTCATTAACTGAATTTCCTTTAAAATTGAACTTAATTGAGAAATTCGGTTTATCTTCGTCTAATATGTTGTCTTCCATGATAAGAAAAAAATCGATAGTTAAAATAGATGGACTTTATGTCGGAAAAAGCGTACAGTAACTTCCCAGATGCAAGAAATATGGTAACAACTTTAACTTATGAATTTATGGAGTTATATACGCACGCTCACGTCTCATAAAAAGCACGCGAAAAATGTGACTTATGTCTATATACATGTACTGTATGTTCTAATATGAATTCAGCATGAACTTTCTTTGTGAAGTTTGTATTAATACAGATGTAGAAATGTTTTTCCATTAATTCCACTAAAGAGAACAATGACTTTCAGTGCATGCAGTACTAGGCTCAGTTGTTCAAAGGTTGGTTAAGTTTAACCCAGGGTTAAGCAAAAAGTTAAACAAGGTTTTCTTCTCTAAGGAAAGGTAAGTATAATACTGTTTGGATTTTTCTCGGAATTGTCTTGTTAATCCCCGAATTACAGCTGAAATCTCTTCTTGTAAGATTGGAAACAAGATTGTGGCTTAAACATTTAACCCTGGGTTAGTGCTAATCCGCTTTTGAACTACTGGGCCCTGGATTCCTTTAAGGTAAACTGTGAAAGGTTCTGAATGTACGACACACAAATGTTTCTCACCTAATGCATTCTTTGCAGTTGAGTTGATCCGATACCTGACAGAAAAAGTGCAAACAGAAACTTTCAAAGCGTAAAACACAACTGCAGCAATCATTCATCTAGTCATTGTTTAAACCAGTCACGGTCTTCATAATCAATAGAAATGACCAACTTTAACAGTAACTAACTACATCATAGCTCAGTTAATTACATATTGAATTTTAAGGAATTAAAACGGCAATAAGTTGAGTTTCCTTAGAATTAGATTTGAATGTTTAGTTCCAGGCCTCTTTATAATAATTGCTTAAGCAGAATTCACACTGAGAATGAAAAGTATTCACACTGAGAATGAGAAGCCACGACTTTTTTAAGACCAAATGCCATTTTCAATGACTCGGGAAAATCAAGAAACCAAAGAATCCATCCAAAAAACAGGCTCGTCACACTTTAATTCAGCTATAAATGTCAAATTTTACATCTTCTGGATACTGAAATACAGTGTAAAGTTCTTGAATTTAGAGCAAAACATTAAGTACGTTAATGTAATTCAATTTCATCATTTCATCTCAGCAAAATTGCATTCAAATACATTAATATTTTATTTACCAAAAGCCATAGCTCAAGGAAAAAAAATAAAATTCCATGACTTTTCCATGACCTTTGCCATTTTCCCCAAATGCCATGAGTTTTCCAGGCCTGGAAATTTTCGAATTCCATGACTTTTAATGATTTTTCATGATCATGTGAACCCTGATCAATAAGTTGTGTACAGTACATAGTAACGAGGAAAGCTGACATTTATCAAATCATAAAGCTGAGACATAAGTTATGGTAAAAGCGCGATGCTTGTAGGATTTGGAATTCAAAATAAGGTTGATAGAACAAATGTGCCAGTAGTGGGAACAAAGACCATGCATTAAGGGCTTATTTATAGTCTCAATACTCACCACTTTTTTGGAACCATTTTCAAGTAGATTCCAAAGAATTTCAACTGACAAAAACATTACCCTGAAACCAATAAAAGCAACTTAATTACAAACGGGCTTGGATGCACTGTTTGAGTGCACCAGTTGTAGGTGGATTAACGAGAGCTATTCGCAATTAGCTGATAAACAACAGAATGAGAGGATCAGGTATTTTAAAACAGCTTTTTGTAAATCTACCTTCTAGTTACAGTAAAAGGATATAATTATTGGTTGATAAATACAATGAATTAATGAAATGTTAGTCAAGCCTGCTGGTTGTCCAATAGATGACTGTCTTTCAGCTCATAGTCTATTTTACGTCATGTTCATTAAAGCTTGAAATTAATGAATATGTCAGAAATACTGAGAAATAAAGGGGTTACAACCATGGTAATTGCTTTTTTCAGCACCCATAATGCTTGATGCCATATATTGAACGTATTTGTATGGTTGACCAAATTTTATGGATCAAAGTAATTTTTTTTAACAAAAACTTAGTTAAGTGTAAACTTTTTGTTATTTCTTAAGATATTTTTGGATTTTATACAATTATCAACACCGCAACATAATTAATGTGACTATAATTATATTAATTAGTACTTAAGAGGACATGGAAATATATGATGAAGAAGGAAAGCAGTAAGATTGGTCTAAACAAAGAGAATTCTCAAACCAGAAAGAAGTGAAGAGAAGGAGTATCATCATGGTGCGAGAGTCAATAACCCTTCATAAGAGGGAAAACATTGACTTAAATAAATGATGATGATGATAAGTCAGTCTTTTTACGTGATTCTAAATGAAAATACATAGTTTTCATATCATTGTACCATTCTTGAGCTTTCTCTCATAATTAGGTTCTCTTATATTGTGTTTTCATTTACTTAGGTCTGTCAGACAAGGCTGATCACATGTACGCACTGCATACCTATTTTTAATAAATTACAATACATCATACAAGCTCAGTACCTTCCAGATGGATCTGGTGAATTGAGTGCACTACATATCAGTCCAGCAGCACTGACAGCCAACATGTCATCACAGTTCAAAACTGTTGAGGAAAAATTCATAGCAAAACTTGTTGAACTAGTTATACTGCATGGAAGTATGAATGAATAAAACTTACAAACTTAAAGGCCCATTTAAACGGATCAAACATGTTGGTCAAACATCATCAAATATTGTTGGGTGGTGTTGGACAGTGTTTGATCAGTGTTTGAATCCAACACTATCCAACAATGTTGGATCTTGGTACCAGGGCCATGAATTTTTTTTAACAAGATTACGTATTTTTTATCACATGAGCATAAATGTCGGACGATGTTTGATGAAAAGTTTGAACAACGGCTAAAAATTTTAATAAAATGGACATTTTGGCTATTAGTAATGAACTAAATTATTGTTCAACCCTTTCAGCCCCAGTAGTTATCAACACCCAACTTCTCCTTACATAACCTATATAATATAAAACAATTGGTAATGCGATAATGAGAATTGCATGTGTTAAAGATTAAAATTGAAATTCTCTCAAACATTTTCACTGAAAAGTAAATGCCCACGTTGGGAGAATTTAACAAAACACCTGGGACTGTAAGGGTTAAATAATATAATGTTCAATGTTCAATAATTACAAATGAAATGATAATTGACTTACCAGAATCAGAAAAATGTTGTAACACCCTCATGATATCAAGTCTCACTTCAATATCTGAAGTAGTTTCTAGGCACTATTGAAAATCAATTTCATTGAAAACATTACTGACAAAAGATTATTAGTTTCTATCCAAAGAGGTAGCAAGGCTGTTAAAATTATTTTTATATTTTGTGCACATTATGCACAAAATTTTTTCTTATACATGTGATGACTTCTTGCTTATGTTTACTTATTAATAAATAAGATCTAAAAAAATATATAATTTAATTATAGTTCTAAAATGAAACCATCAAAAACATTTTTACAGGGTTTGTGCTGGGGAACAAATAAAAAAAGTAATGAGTTTTCAAGGTGCAAGTCAAGGGTATGATGTTTGGAGTGCCTTTTTGGGGCATGTCATGCAGAAAGATGGGTTAGAGTTAGGTTGGCTATTTTAGGGAAGGTACCTGAGAAGAGAGGATGAGGTAGACCTGGGAGAAGATTCAAGGATTTTATGAGTAAATCCCTTGGAATGTCGCATATTGTGGCTATTCATAGATCAAAGGACAGACAAGAGGGGCTCATTTGTCACTGCAACGCTATTGATCTTAAACTTAAAGAAGCCTTTTATATAATTAATAAAAATAAACCCGACCTTAACAAACAACTACATCATTTCAATACTTTCTTAACTCTTTAATTTCCGTTTTATTGTATTATAATGTATTACATCATATTGTAAAAATTTATCATATTTTGTATTTATACTTGTACAGTAACACGTGTACTTTTCATTAAACTGATGATGGCATAAGCATGCCGAAACATATCTTTAAAAACAGTTGTCCGTTATTTTCAATACTTATCGTTATTGCTATTATTACAATCTTTTGGAAACGTCAAGTGTGCACACTACTTACTAGTATCATAATTTTATTATTTTTACTAATTATCAGCACTGGTAATGACTAAAAATGGTACAAAATGTATTTTCTACGCGACCCTTTGGCTTAAAAACATTATTTGAATAATTATTTATTGAAAAGAAACTTTCTCTAGTGCAAAGCATTATCAACAAAGGAATTATAGCATTTTTCACTTGGTGTAGCCTGAAAAGTTGCAAGCTTCAAGCTAATTGTTATTTAGTCAAACACTTTAATTGATAATCTCCTACCAGGGTTAGCAATAACGCACAAATGTGCGTAATTTATGCAAAAAAATGCCCTCACGCACTGATAACCCTATAAATTTCAATAATTTGAAAGTAGACGACTATGAATGGAGAAGTAGCCAGCCACTGATGAACACCTGTCCAGTAGAATTTGGAAGATTTCCCACATAATAACATTTTGCAAGGCATGAAAGTAGCCGACCACGGTTTGAGATTTTTTCATTAGCTGTCGGCTCTTATTGAATGGACTGCACAGCCCTGCGTTTTTCTGACACAGAGAAAATAAAAATAAATTTGGTAGACTAGAACAGCATGTACCCACTGAAAAATCCTTTGACCCCTTGGAAAGAAAACAAAGGGTTTGAGTGACCCCCTGAAAAAAACCTATTGCTAACCCTGCCTACATTCAGCAACTTTTAAATTATACACTTAGCAAATATTTCTTTAAAGCTAAATCCTTTCGAGCCTAAGTGGCCCATGGACATGAATAATATAATCCCATGTTTGTTTTTCAATTGATCAATGACCAATTAAAATTACTGTTAGTACATTTTTAAGTATTTTAAAATAGTAACAAACTTATTTAAAGTTATTAGCCTATCAAAACATTCATTTCTTAGTATTTTGATCAAATTTATAATTATAAACCAAACATTAATTAACAATTGTATCTGCATGTCCATCGCTTCCCAAATCATTTTTATCATAGTCTAATTATAAAATTAACTAGTTGTCATATCAAGATTTCGCTAAGTGTCAACAAGCAAGACAAAAGCATGTGCAAGACAAAAGCATGTGCAAAACAGATCTGAGTTGTGTTATGTTGCACTAAATACTCTTCTCTTTTCGCCATCTCCACATCTCCTTATGTGCATCCATTTTTCATGAGTGGATTATAAATATTTATTAATAATTATTTAATATTACTTACCTCAACAAGTGCTCTAGCAACTCCACTTCTTTCTACTAAACTCTTATTAAATGCCAAAGTACAGGCTTGATAACCTTAATCACAAATACAATTAAAAACAAGTAGGAAAATGATTATTTTAAAAATGCTTTCAGCAAGTACTTTGCAATGGTCTAGGATGATTCAAGAATCAAGAAATATCTTTTTTATAAGAAGAAAAAATGAGGTTCTTAAAAATTCTGTAAAATTTATAAAGGAAAACTATTTCTTCTTCCTTAAATTACAGCTCAAATCTATAGTTTAATAGGAATGAAAATAATGTTGTAGTTTAATTTGTTTTTTTCAAACTTGTTCACTTTGTCTTGAACCAATTTATTTTAAAACAGTTTTTTTTAAACCAGCTTATTTATCAACTGTCTGAAAAGGGTTTTCATATTTTGGGGTGCAGTGAAAAATAGGGGCAATGGTATTTTTTTGAAGGAAGGGGGGAGGAGAAAAGAATAACACAGAAAAATCATGGGAAATTTTCTGACCCAAAGTCCCTACTCTCTTTCTTCCCTTCACTGACACCCCCTGCTATACTGTTTACCCTCCCCTCCCCCTTACTATACCCTCCTCTCCCCCTCTGACTATACCTTCCCCTCTTCCACTTGACCACTGAGTATTTGATACAAAATTACCATTTTTTGTTGTTATAACTTATATTTAGTCCCAGACTCCCAAATGCGCAGCTAATTTTGTATTCAAACATTCACACATGCACACTCATGAAACATGAAAAATGAAACCAGTACAAAAAAATGAAACCAGTTTAAAAATTTCCAACTGGTTCAAAAGAATTTATACCAGAGGATCAAATTAAACTAGAGCAATAACAATTATAATAATTACAATAATGATGATGATGTTAGTGATGATAATAATGATAGTGATGATAATAATGATAGTGATGATGATGATGATGATGATAGTGATGATGATGATGATAGAGATGATGATGATGACAATGATGATGATGATGATGATTATGACAAAGATGATGATGATGATGATGATGACAAAGATGATGATGATGATGATGACCCTACATAAGTGCACATGCATTGCATGAAATGAATCTTTTATTTGGAATTCAATTTTTTATGTTATATTCTCACATTTCCCTCAAATTATTCTAAATAGATCAAAATAAACTTGTAACAGAATAACAAATTATTGTTAAAATAAACTAACCCTTACTAGTCATTCTCTCAAGATGATCTTTACAGTAAAATGACATCAAACAATCTGTCAGACACAATCTGAGTGTGGCACTTTCCACTGTTAATAAGATTTGACCTAAAATAGAAATCATACAGATTACTGTATATCTAAATACATTATTACAATATAATATAATTTAATTTATATTTTATTTAATCATTAGGCCATCCCCTTTTTTTTCTCCGTTTAGCGTCGTCCGACCGACCCAGATTTTCGGGTTTTCAAAAAAAAAAAAAAAAAGTTACGCAGAAGGCAATGACACAATATTTCAAATAATTGTCACTTTAATCAGAAACATAACCAAATTTTTGGCTACAGATTTCTAGTTTTTTCTTCATACTTCAACTACAGAGGACACAACACACACTCGCTGATGAGAGAGACTTTCTGTCCGTGTGATAGGAAAACACTTCAGCAGAGTTTCTTTATTCCTTCCTGCCGCCTGCCATCCGGCTCTTCTTGCAGCTTGCCACTGGTCTTTTGCCGGCAGCGGCGCATTCCTGACAAACAGGATTCACGACCTTGTAGA
>JAOTRI020108984.1:0-13232 GCA_028564885.2 Zoanthus sanctaehelenae | reverse complement strand
AATTAATTCTGTCCATTTTACTCATTTTAGTTATTATATTGTAAAGCGCTTTTGATCGACTTCGGAAAAAGCGCTATTTAAATTTTAAAATTATTATTATTATTTTTATTATCATCATCATCATCAGTATACACTCTTTTCTTTTTTAAGAATATCAAAGTTATCGTGTTTTACTAAGCAATCAGCATTGACAGTTGATTTACACTTCATTAATTGAATATGTTTTTGCCTTTTATAAAAAAAATGTTGCTTTATGACAAGAATACGAAACAATGTATGCGTATGATGACAGGGAACATACAGATGAACTTTACGAACATTTCAAAATAAAAGCAGTCTATTTCTTTGCTTATTGAACTTTGCTAATAGCCCAAAAATTTCAAAAATGGCTTCTTGATTTTCAAGGAAATGGGGCCATCGGCCCACAGGCTCTTCAGTGCATTCGAATTCCAAATTGCTTAGCATTAACTAAATTCTAGTTTAAAAACTAAACGGAAATTCCTGCGCGCTGATTAGCTACTTTCTTTCATAACTGCATTTTGTTTCATTGGCGATATGATAAAAACGAAGCCAGATTTATAACTTTGGATTTCCACGGAACGAGTGGCCATGCATCGAGTTCGAGAAACACAACCTCGTGCCCAGGCTCGTTCACTCGTGTGGGAGCCCTTGTGAAATCGATTTCAATCCATTACGTAATAACTGATTAAGCAGTCAATTCGAACGATTTTTGCTTCTTTGAAACGATTGTACAATTGTGAATCGTCTAAAACTTTGAAACATGTTTCATAACAAAAGGGCACTTCAACGCTGTTAAAATTAACATTCCAAATTATAGCAAATTGATATTCTGTCCTAGGACACTGACTATATAAGATGAATGATCAAAGTTGTGTATTTTTTGAAAACAATCATTCAAATACATCCACAAAGTAAAAAAATGATGTTTAGAATTTAGAGCTATTATCAAATTTAATTGTTTCTGTTTATGAAACATTTGATAAAAACTTTTAAACTAGTTTTAATTACTTCAAACTGAAAAAAAAAATTTTTTACAGCGAAGCTTCAACTTTTGAGATTCAAAGTATCAGATAAAAATAGAACTCAAAATTGAATTGTTACTGTATAAACCATACATGCTGGTTAACATACCATAACGCATAAAGTACAAGATGACCAACTGTGCAAAAATTTCAATTGAAAATATGTTGCATTTTTACTGGTCAAAAATTGTAAACCATTTTTCTCATTTACGGGTCGATGTATCACTATCAGTTCTGACAAGCATAAAATAGAAATAACAATTAAAGTTTATACTTTATACTTGCAAATAAATACTTATCTTATATAAATATTGCTAGTGTGGCATGAAATTACTATTTTAACAACTCGAAAAAGAACAAAGATTTTATTGTATGAGTTGTAAAAGCTGTGTGAGAGAGATATACTTTCTGAAATAAATAGACATTACAACAAGAAAACAGTGTGAAATATTACTGATAATATTTAGAACTCTCAGATGTTAAATGCAGGGATACTTTGTAAATATATTAAGTCCTATTAAAACCGAGAAAATAGAACGATATTTGTTTTTGTTTACATGGTGTAAGCGCGACCTTGGTCGAGTGAACTTGTGAATTTATGACCACTTTAGGCAACCACGTGTCGGAGCCATAGACCATTTCTGCCTAAGCATGATAAATACTGTGAAATAAATCATTAACCCATATCTAGAGAATACATCACAGTTTGCGAGTTAAAATTAAATCTTACAATGATCGATGTATATCATAATGTTCGATGTTTGTTGTTTATTCATGTATTGCGAGACCCAAAGATCGCGCTAAAGCTTCCGATATTTCACTTTTTCATAACCAATCACAGTCATTGGAAACACCTAACTTCCTTCCTTCCCGCCGAAGTATCTAACAAGTACTTCGCTTATATTCACATGTGTATCTTATCCTGTTAATATTACAATGGCATTTTAAAACTAGAACCATCAAAAAACGAAACATTAGTCTAGAAAAAAATGTACAAATCAATGGTTCTTCATCAACGGTTCTTCAGTTCTTGCCACATTTTCATAATTCGTGGCTGACAAGAATATAGCAGCACTTTAACAAACCCATTAAATTAATCAGCAGTTTTTTTCTTACTTACTTTATGGTAAGGCTAACAGAAAGAATATCTACACATTACGAATAATGAATTGTACCAAAGTTATTGAATGATTTGTTTTTTAAATTTGAAAGTCGCGCAACAACAAATTAGCACAATACCGTAGTTTGTATTTCAAAGCGAAATCGATGTACTCAGTCTTTTATAGTGCTATTTAGAGTTTGTTGAACTCTCTTCCTCATAAATGTTACTCGGTTTTTCTATCGTCAAAACGCCTGGAGTAAGCTTGTACTTGGTCCTGCAAAAGTTAAGACTGCGTCTCGGTACATTTATTCAAGCTAAGAACTGGACGATGTGCCTTGCTCATTGTATTGTTGACATTTTGTAGCCAGCTCGCCGGTTACGTCAGGACTTCACTTCGTATTTTTACCGTAGTAAGCAATATCCGAGCAAAGATATAAAAGCAAATGTAGAGAGCAACTTTTACAAGTTCTAAATGATTTCCTCTTTGAAAAGGCACACAGAAATCCAGACTTTGTTGCGAAATTCATTGACAAACGGCGTAATCATCTGACCGGCTCACTTTCGTTGGCTTTCGGTTTTGTTGCTGAGTCAGATGCTTGAAGTTTGGCGAACGCCACTAGCGCATCGGGAAAATTTGGTGGAGTAGCTGGCGTATTGGCGGGAGTAACAAGCTGAAAAAAACGTAAGATCTGTTGATTAATGCAAATTTTGCCCTACCATAACAAAAACAAGAACTACTAGTGTTGCATTCATAAAGTTTAATATTTCAAAACTAAAAAGCGAACTTACCGTATTATTCGTGTGGGGATGGCATGGAATTGCCGCTTCTTGAAAAAAGATACTCAACGCAGTCTGTAAAAGATAAAGTTAGAATTTAGGCAAGAAAACAATCATGTGGCTTTCAAAACTCTATTAGCACCAAAGAGTATACGAAATATAAACACTACCACGTTTCGTACCTCAAACTGCCAGTGAGTTGCCTGTAGCAGCTGTCGAGCTTGGTCTCTGGCACACCCGGCTGCCATTACAAATTGGTTTATCATAGCCTGTTCTCTTAACTTGTCCATTTTGCAAAAAACCCCTAAATCTTTAACAAAAACACAACTGATGTCCACAACAACAACACCGAAAACGAACACACCGACCGAGCCAATATTTGAGGCTAACATCACGTGTCTTTGGATGACGTCATGAACACAACAAAACGAGCGATTGGTTACATTTTGACAAGTAAGTTTTGAAATGTCCGTTGTTATAACAACATTTGTTCCCTTGCAAAATAATTGACAGGCCGAACAAATGTTTTCCTCCCGCCTATTTTATTTCAAGACCCAATACTTTCCGCCATCATACCACTAAAATAATAACAGGTTATAAAAAAAGGGAAAATAAATGTTATGTAGCAAATATGTGATTTCATTTTGAAAGCAACATTCGTTTATACATATAAAAAAAATAACATTCTTGGAATTTAAAAACTGAAGAGTTTACAATTCCTGGAATTGGGGCAAAAACTGTTTTTATTTTCTATTGATATTGCTATTTGAAACTTCCGGTTTAGTTTCCGTGTCTACAACGCGATTTCAATACTACAAGCATAGCAAAGCAAAACCGTTTTCAAAGTTTCGATATTGATAGTAAATAGATAAATAGATGTATTACAAAAGACCGCCTGTAAAAGCAACGTTTATGTTAACATTTTTTGAAAATTAGTTCCTTCACTGGTTCCTTCTGTTTACAAATATTAAATCACAGGACTTTGGACGCCACACGTGTGTGTGTGGTGTGATCACTGATAGCATATGTGATTCAGCAAATCCGGCACAAAACCTAAAACAAAAACTATTTACTATAAAGCACAGATCAAAGAAATCAAAACCTAACATTTTATTCACGTAATAACTTGAAAAACTAAACGAGTTGTCAAATATAATTATATATTCAATATTGCATACATAATGACATTGTTAAATAAGTTTGTTTATACAATCGTCTATTGAATTGATAGTAGTCAATACTCAAACGTTGTCCACAGACATTCTTTTGACAAATGTAACAAAGAAACTGCTTGAAAAGATAAATCATTCTTTTCATTTGACGTATACCGAGAGATATTTTGTGTTCGCTGCGAGGAAAAGTCTTCAATTACTGTTCACAGTCATTATAAAGACTGGTTCAGTCCCTGTCAAGCACGAGCGAGTAAAACTAAAAAACCGAGACCAGCAATGAAAACAAAAGAAGCGCTAGCAAACTGTAACCATTAATTAATCACGAGGGTGATTCCTCTTCCTTGTTTTGTTTCAAATATGGCGGGTGTAAACTAGAGTTCAACGAAACATGTCTATTGTTTCTAATTACGTTACTTTATTAAAAGCCGTGTTGTGGTTCGTTTTCACTCGCACATCGCAAGCATAAGCGCAAGCTTGCACAATCAAGTAACATGAAATACTTTTGTTTCCTTAATAATGTCGCCTGGGTACATGCTAACGGATAGATTTTTTTTTGCGAAAAAATAAAATCTTCTTGCGTTCAGTGTTTGCGCCCGCCTCGCTAGCAAAATTCGGATACGCAAACGTGCCCTTCCGCACGTGCACGCTAATAAAATTCGGTTCACTCAAACGTGTAACGTAAACAGACTAAGTGAGCAGAAAAATCTGCTCAATTTTTAAGGAAAATATTGTCCAAGATGGCACAAACTAAACCAAGATATACGCACATGTTAAGGACCAAAGTTGGGCCAATATCAAAACACTTTGACATCATAAAATAAGATTTAGTGAAAATTTTGAAAACTAAACACTGTATAAAAGAGAGAGTCAGAATACTTACTGACGTTTCGGACGTTAGTCCTTCGTCGGTAAAAAAAAAACAAAGGAGAAGAACTAAGGTCCCGAAACGTCTGTAAGTATTCTGAGTCTTTCTTTTATACAGTATATAATTTTCATATTTTTCACTAAATTGTTTCGATTCTTTAGAAACACCAACGTGGCTTGCACTAGCTACAGCTAGTTAGTTTTCTCTTCAAAAAGATTTGCCTAAACAAGTTACGTGTAACTATATCTTAAAAGAAATAAATAGATTGTCATACTGAATATTTTTGAATATCGGTTTAGTTTTAAATAATAATCGTTGATAGCTGGTACTTTGAAAATAATCTGTAATCCATTTATTCGATGATTCAAAATGATTAAAAATGTTTATAATAACAAATGTTTTAAAAAATGAAATCTGGTGCGTTGTGCAGAACATTGAACAAAACATAATTTGAACCGAGAGATCATTATGTGTTTTTAAGATGAATCTCTTTGCTCTTAAGTATTTGCATGCATTGAAATACAAGCTGGTATGTTTATCACATGAATGAGCTTTACATTACACCTAAGAGATAACGTGCAGGACCATGGGTCAAACTCTATAGCATTGATATTACCAACCAAGATAAAAAATTCGAATACATGTGTTAAAAGAATATTATGACTAAAAAGAAACATTACCCGAGACTTAACGCGAATCAAGAAGTACTCGAGAAAGAGACTGCAAGGTCGAAGAACTTTTATTTTGTGTGGGAGAAAATAATCGTCAACTAGACTGCTAAATCGCTGTTGAGAGTGCTCGACACGTAAAAAGAGCAGGAAATACAGAATGAGAAAAAAGTGTCTGACTACCTGTACAGATGTACTGTCCAAAAAACGTTTGTTGCTCTAATTATTACAAATACACATAATTCAATAATTTTAATATGTACATATAGGAGTTGGCATTTTGAAAACATTTTAGGTCTAATTATCTCCAAGGCATTTGCTCTTTTGAAAAGGAGTTCTATTATTGTTTTTCTAAAATCTATAATAGAACTTTTGAGTCTCCCAAACAAAGAGAGGGTTGAAGGCCGCAACACCAGCATAGAACTATTCATCCGTTAGGTATATCAATAATAGATAAATATTGTTTATATCGAAATAGTTTTCGGAGGTGTGAATATCACAAATTTCGCCAGAGGGTAGTTTGGTTTTTTCTTTTTTCTTTTAGTTATGATAAATTTATATACAAGTTTTTTACAAGAACCAGAACTGTCGAAACTCATTGCTATTGTTTCCGAACTTTATTCCTTTGTCTTTCCACTGATTTGGGCTTGCGTTGTCAAAACACCAGTAATAATATTAATAATAATAATGGTAATAATAATAATAATAATGATTATAATAATAATAATAATAATAATAATAATAATAATAATAATAAAACCACTATTAATTTTTTGGCTGTTTCAGAGTCACTTTGTTCTTGATTTGTTCTTACAGTTACAGTTCTGTGAGTGGTTTGAAATGACATTTTACTCTCCTCATGATCAATTAGTGAAAAACATGTTGACTGCCAGAATTTTGACACTGAAATAAAGGTTCTTACATATACAAGGCACTAATATCCAGTGATGTCTGATCTTCTGTATACGTGCGTCATTTGGAACACTCAGTATCGGTAGATTAAATAATCATTAAAAGTTGCTTCTGTGTTTTTACTGTGTAAATTGTTAACTTATAAAAAAATACAACTGATTCGGAGCAAATTCGACTTTCACGCCAAGGTCTGAGTCGTCGAGGGATTGAACATTAGCCTCTTGCTAGGTCAGGCGGACATGGTTGGCGCAGTCATGATAAGATCTCTGCTTTGCAGCCACAAACCCAGCAGTTTGCAGTGATTTGACCTTCTTTTCCGCCAAAGCCAACTCAGCTTTCCTTCCTTCGGGGGTTAGGTAAATGAGTACCAGCGTCTGCTGGGAGCTAACCTGCGATGGATTAGTGGTCCCCTCCAACGAGAGTCAACTGAAGACTCTTATTCGCTTAACACTACAGAAACCTGAGATAAGCGCCGGCCCCACGGGCCACTGCACTAGGCTCGTAAGAGGATTTAGCTTTCTGGTTAGGAAGAATGAGCAACCACTTCCTTCGCAATTGACGTTAGATAAATTATTATTATTACTATTATCATCATCGTCGTCGTTATTATTACTATTATTATTATTATTATTATTATTATCATTATTGTAAAGGTTCAACTAGTATAAAAACACTTTCAATTTTTAGCCTCAACCTTAGCTTGTTCATAAAAAAGCTGTTCTTACTGAATTTTCGGCTAACCTCAGCCTCAATGCATATTGTGCTTTATATGTCGTATTTAATCTCATTTTTGTAGCCAACCGCTGATATCAGTGGTAGCTACTTTGTCATGGTTGTCATGTTCTGTGTAAAAGGATGCGGGTAATAACCACAGGGTACCCAGTAGACATGCATCAGGCTATAGAGGATACACAATGTACCCAACCTTGTATGATCGTGTTTGGTCCGCCTGCTACTTATAATGAACGTTTTTGGCCGCTTCATAACTGATCTTATGAAGATGCAGGCAGTAAATTTGCAATTTTATTCTTAGTTATACGTTAGAACCAAGTAATAATGATACCTTCAAACCATGACTTTCAGGTAGGCAAATAGTTGCAAAAAGGCTAGCATTCATTCAGCTTCATTACATGAAAAAGCTAAATATATCAAATAGAATACTACGAAACTATGGACCATTTCTAACTCTAACTTAGTACCGAGCAATGAAGAAACTGAGTTCAGAAAACCTGGTTAGGTGTCATCACCAGACATGCAAGATCTACCCTTAAAAATAATGAATGTCATAAATGGCAAGCTGCATGGTCGGTGTTTCTACAGAAACAGTTCTTTTTAAAAATAAATAAGTTTTACACCGTAGTGGAGATGAATTTTAGGCTGACGTTTCGAACTGGAGTCCTTCGTCGGAGCGAATTTATTTATTTTCAAAAGGAACTTTATTTTAAAAAGAACTGTTCCTTGAAAAATAAGGTTTCTATGCAGAATTTCTTTTTAAGAAAGGTCGAAGCAAAAGATAAAATTAGCAAAATTGTGTTCAATAGTTCGTTAACTGATTTTGCTTATATAAAAGCATTCAACAATACATCTATTGGACCATTGAGTCGCCTGCTTTAAAAACCATTGAGTAATTTACAGCTTGAATGAACAGTTCAGTTGATATAATAGATTACAAGTTCTCCCCTCGAGGCATTTTAGAACCTGTTCAGAAATGTATACAGTTCAGGTAAGACAGTTGAGGGGCTTTTAAAAGAAGTCCGCTGGAGCGGCTCACATATTTTAGGAACAACTCTTTTCGAGAAATGTGTGTTGCCTTTTCAGTGTCCCTCGACAGAGTGATCAAGAGACTGGGCCTACGGTTTAACGTCCTTATTCGACACAAAGTTACAATCTAACAAAAGCATTTGAGTGTATAAATGATTATCTTGTTGTATAATGATGAACGTTCCATAGGAGACCCAACGTTAAACTTTACTGCCATGCACATTCCATTGGTTTATCATGTTTTGATCACGCGCAGGGTTTTGTTGTGATTTTCATCACTCCATAAAAACATTATTGTTCATTTGATTATGTATCTGCATTCAAAAACAAGCATATCAATTTAAATCTGATACTTTTGTTTGTCCATCTTCAGTCAATGATATATTAAGAGCCAACGAGTCACCAGTTATTCGATCACCAGCGACCACAAACGTTTTGAAAACTGAGTTTTTAAAAGAACGCATCGAAGAATTTGGCATTTTATGTTGCCTAAGTACAGTTGCTTAGAAAATACTCTTCAAATCAGGTTTATACATCTTATTAACATCTCACTCACTCTTTCAATAAAACTACGCCGTCATATTATTGTTTTGTGAAGTCCACAACGCACATTTGAACTAAGTTTCCAAGCTCAAAACCCTGACCCTACCCCAGGTACCCTCGCCCCCAATTTTTTTCAGTATAGCATTTTGAATCAAAGAAATACGGTATGTTTTGCTAGTATATTAGTGCTCTCTTTAAGATCTTAGAGGACTTCCCCTCCTCTCCCTCCCCCCCTTCCTTTGACAAACTCGTAGCTACGGCCATGATTTCTTTTAGCGTGTTTATAGGAATGGTGTCGGTTTGTTAATGCACGAATAGATGAACTCTCAACGTCGGAAACGGTAACTTATCCTAGAAAATCAGATCCCTAATCTATACCAAATCAGATACCTATACTGTAGACCTAAGGCAAATATGATATCCTATCCAAGACTCTAGAGCTCGAAAAACATATCCACGTATCTATATACCTCATATGAGCGAGTGCCCCACCCCCCACGGGTATATGTTTACATTCAGTTGAGAAACCCGTAAGGATGGTGTCATCAATTTATTGTCGAACAACTTTGACCACTACAATCTAAATATAATAAGAGCCACGAATAGTCATTATTACTATTAAACTCCAGATTTATATAGATGGCGTTCTGAACATAGCTTTTTTTAAAAAAATTTCATTTTCTACCCCTCATTTAATAATATGAACCAAGATATATATTATATCGAAGAGTATAAAATCGAAACATCAGTTGTTAAAAACCATTTACGTTCTAGCTACTAAACAAAAAGTTGTCAATTGGTTTTTAAAATCTTACATAGATAATAATCCACAACTTATTAAACACTTTTAAGGTTTTTTTGTGGCTATACTGCCTGATAACCAGACAGTTCCTTCTATGTTGCCGGCTTTGTAAGTAAGAGTTTCTAATCGTTGGTTTTTCTTCATTTTTGCTTCGGCGGCAGAAATTAGTCGAAAGGAAATCGGTTTTCTCTCAAATGAATTACATAAAGAGTTCGAAGTTTAGACAGAGACAGATCATAAAGTTTCTGTTTAGTTTCCCTTGGTTGGTTGGTTGATATTTTTCTTGCTGTTTTAGCGACTAATTTCGGCAGGAGCCTTATTCAGGCTTTTGTACTCATGGCTAGTACGTTGAAACAAAGAAAAGTGAAAACAAGACAAAGCTTTTTAATTATTCGTGTTTCAGTTTTATCTTTGCTATATGATCTTTCAAACTACTTGTAGAGTTGTAGGAAAGCGAGCACGCGTGGCAGCTGAACTTCTGATTTTCTTTCGACGATCGCTGATTGGTTACCCTGCGAGAAGCAATATCTCTTAGGAATGATCTCTGCTCCCGATTGGTTTATATGTTTGACCAAAATTCGAGTTAGGTTTATAATTAATCTAAAGACAATAGGTTTCTTGCAGACTCTTTTTCATTTTCTAACCCTCGTAATTTATATTCCCCTCCCACAAAAAGAAGGAGAAGAGCCGGCAAACAGTTTTAGTTTCAAGGCGAAGAAAGCAACAAAATGGGAAGCATTTTGGGCCTATCCCGGAATAGAAATACATAAATTAAAAACTTGTCGGATTTCTGTGGCTGCTTTTTCTGCGAAGTTACAAATAGAACATGTCTGAGTGATAAAACTCATTTGAATTTGAAACAAATATTTCATCGATCTAACAATCTTGAAGGGAATTAGCCACTACAAATAGATATCTGAACAGACATAACTATAATGCTGCTGAAAAAAATAGCAAAGCAGTTACTGCTTATCAGCAGGATGCCCAAGTTGTGTGTAATTCTACAATTGGTTTCGGCTCCATTAAATCCTGTACCCACTGAAGAACAATTTCTGTGGAGCCAACCACTAAGTGGGCACAGTAACTGAACAACGTTAGTAAAGTAAGGAAAATTAATAGAGAATCCGTTAAAACCAGTATTCACGTCACGTCATACGCCACAAAACAACAACAATTTACGCGTGAAAAACAAATTAATAATAACTAGAGTACGCGTGACTTAAAAGATACACTTCTAAATATAGCATGTCTAAAGAATACAATCGAATAGCTTCTGTCAAACAGTACCATAATACTCTTTGTTTGTCCACCCAAAATTTTGCATATGCATATTTTTTTTATTGTCTCTTGGGACTAACAATGATCCCAAGAGAAACTGGAAACAATGCTTATGCAAAATTTCACTCTTAATCCGGGCCCTTGATTCTCTACGGGGATTGGGCCAGATAATAAACGACTGAGGGACCAAGCCTGGGTAAAGAAAACACACTTTTTCCCGCCAGAAACCGAGCAAATAGCGCGCGCCGCAGCACAACAGTCAACAGAAGGCAAAACGACGTTTTCAGTTAATAGTTAAACCATTTTGTAAATTTCAGAAAGCCGTTTCTTTGCTCGAGTTTTGATGCCGGTTTAAATTAGCAACCATAAAACGTATTTATTTGTGTGGTTTCCGCTGTATAAGACAACGAAATCTTCTCCTTTTTTAGATTTTTTTATACTTTCATTTCAAGTCAAAACAATATATGGCTTTTATCAAAAAATCTTCTGTGGGAGAACTCTAGAAATCTATCGTAAAGTTTACATATCATGGACATTTTGTTATATCAAAATGAATTACTTGCCAAGAATGTCTCCTTTTAAGCTGTACTGTTCTGAGATGGAAAGTAAACTAGTCGCAAAGTTTCCATTCTTAAAAAGTCGTCAAATTTTATCAAAAATGAAGTCATCGTGGAGAAACTTAGCACTCGAAAAAAAGAAAAAGTATCTTCATGTAAAGAAATCTTTGAGAAAGTCGAGATCTAAGCCGAAAAGGAAAGCTATGAGAAAAAGCAGACCAAACGAAAGCCAACCATCGGCTGAACAGCAAGGTAAGCATTGAATAAAAATTCATAATAAAGATTAACCTTAGCTTATAACCTTCGCTAGCTCAAATTCCTTGACTTAGAAGTCGAGTTTTCACCAAGAATCGTTCACTAAATAAGGTAGAATTGGGGGAGTCTAGAAATTTTAAAAGGAAGGCTGGTCAAGTGCCGAAATGAATCACATGAGTGGGAAGTACCGAACTCGCTACTTTCATTATTGGTATTTGTATAATGTATTTTAAGGTACAAAAAGCAAATTGTTAAATAGTTGTCCTCATGGTTTCCATAAATAAATATTTACCGAAAAATTGCCATGTTGATAAATTGTTAATATTTGAAAAAAAGCGAGAAATACGGTCAAGGGCAAAAGTACAACAAAAATTAACCAAAAGCTGAAAAGGCCATAATCAAAGACAAAGTTGGACTTCTGTTATTATTCAATTATGTATTATACTTTTTCTGTTTTGCTTATGCCTTTGGCGGCTCTGCATCTCATTTCATAAGTGTCTACTTTATTTACAACTATATAATTGGTCCTTCATTATAGTTGCTAATCGTGAGTATACGTGGTTGAAAGAAACTCAAGAAGACAGTATGAACCAAAGAACGTACACTATGACTACGATGAAAAACTCACATCCTGACCAAGGCCACCCATCTCTAAAGTATGGCAAAGCCAAAAATCTAAATAAGATATTTGAATGTGCTGCAGGTGACGAAAAAGAACGCGGAAGAGGAAAATGGGAAAAAATAAGTATTACGGAAAATAATGGAATGAAAGACAAACAGGAAAATGGGCCGTCCTTGGATTCGATACAACAAGAATCTGATGAATACTGGAAAACGTCTATGGATGACAATTTTGAGCTCAAGGTTAAGTTTGCCTTTTGTCAATAGTTTTTAGTTTGTACTGAAAGACATCCCATGCTCAGCAAGTGAAGAGTTCCACCTCTTCCCTCTTGCATCCAGGAACCTACTTCTCAAAATACACTCTCTTTTTATAAAAACGTTGAATTTTTCGAACGTTCTTAAATATTTTCGGTATATCAGCCTCAAATGTTCTAATATCTTTGCTGATTTTAGACAGTATAAATAATACATGTACCGTATATATATATATATGTGGTACCTTTCTGTATACATTGTCATTGGTTTATATATGTACTTTGTACTGTATCGAATTTTAAAATACAGTAGCTGTCTCAAAAATTATACTTGAGCACTACACTTTGCTAAATGAAAAACCTGTGATGTAAAATTATTATCTGCAAACTTGAGTCCAGAAGCCCAAGCAAATTTTTCAATAACACTGTATCATCATGATAAATGTTCTTCACCTTTTCTCAACCTCAATATGTTTTTAACATGTTCTTAACTTTTTGGTGATTTTCAGCCTCATGTTCTTATAAAAAAAAAGACTGTAAAGTTTGTACTGAAAGACATCCCATGCTCAAAGACTGGCCGCGTAGCCAGGGAAGAGTTTTGGATGCCCCCCCCCCCCCCCCC
>JAOTRI020108973.1:0-13233 GCA_028564885.2 Zoanthus sanctaehelenae | reverse complement strand
CCATTGACCACACTATGCAACCTTTTCCATAGGGCCAAAAATATGAATGCCCACAACAGAAAATGAACACAACGCACGGTTTCAGAATAAACTCATTACCTCTGTATAAAAACGCTCATGCATAACCCTCGCCCGCACTTTCCTAACCTTTGGTTATTACTAGTTTTAAATAATTATATGGTTCACAGATAGATCAAGCCCCAAAATTCTCAGTCAAATGTTATGGTTTCTTGGGTTCTCGATATCTAGTATGAAAACTTATTAAACTTACTTTTTTGAAATCAGTAAATAGCTAAAGATCGATCAGACCCTTACATTCTCCTACAATTATCTTTATATACTTGACTACAAATTACAATCTGCTGTAGACTCTTGGAAATGTAATTAGCAGCCATACTTGACGGTGATTTTTGATCAGTCTATCAGAAAAAGATCGCATGTTTATCTTTTATATTGCACTCTAGTGATGTTATTTGTAAAGATAAATTCATTAATATCCTTTACTATATGGTTTAAAATTTCTCGCAATGTGATTGGTTGTTGATGCATAAGTTAAAGTTGAGATAAGATGAGTTCGAATTTTGTCCAAATCGCTCGTGGCCTCGTTTGAACATGACCTTTTTATGCGCGCGCAACCGGAAATTAAAAATTACTTCCCATGATGACAAAAATCGTAAAAGAGCAATACAATAAATGACTCATTAACCTCGTCCGTTCGGTCATTACAGGGAAATCTCAGGTCTCGGTCTGAGATTTCCCTGTAATGACCTCACACTCGGTTAATACGTAGTATCTATTTGTACGAACCGAATAAAACTTGTCGTTTCAATAGATTTTCTTTATCAGAGAGTTTTTTCTTAATTAAAGTATAGCTCCTAAAACGATTTCTCCAAAGTTTTAAACTGTTAAAAAGTTTGAGTTTATTCATTTTATCGTTTTATAAAAGTATAGTAAACATATATAGTTAAACATAGAAAGAAATAAGAGAAAAAAAAACATCTGTAGCCCTTGGCGGGAATGGAACCCCACATCTTTCGTTTACTAGTCCGACGTGTTAACCACTACACCACATGGACCAACCACGCTGGCAACGCAGCCGGACAAGGTAATGTAGATGGTAACTGGCGATATTTTTTCTCTACTGGTAAGTTAAACACCGTAAATTTTAGGTACGTTTATATGGTCTTATGTAAAGATTAATGTAATGGAAATGCGTTCGGTGTGTAGGTATATAGAAAGAAATAAGAGAAAAATATCATATATCTATAGGTAATCATACGGTTTCGAGTTCAATTTGAAAAAAACCGTATGATTACTTATTAATAATATGCATGCAAAAATTTCGAGATACCTTGTCATGAAAATCATCCACTCGATCGTATGTTTTGCAAAATGTTTGGCTCTCCTAACTCATAATTTTCCATGTCAATGACATTTTCATTTTCAAATCATCCTGTTTTCTGAACGGGCAACCAAATAGGAGTGCTTTTCACAGAGGTTTTCCTTTTAGAGCAGGTTTGGAGCTCAGAAAATCTACTCAAGGCGCACTCCATCGCCCGCCATTTTAAATTTAAAATGAAGTTTGCTAGAAACTTGTTTGTGTACGCGCCATCAGCGCGAAAATGTTGCTACGATTTGATTGGTTTATTCAAAATTTCTATTGTTTCTTAACCAATCGCAAAACACTTGTAATTTGCACTGGTGTTAGCTTAAACTTCACTGCTCTTGGCCAATCAGAATCGAGTAATTTTTTCATGTATATTATTAGTTAAAGTTAAAGTTTATTATTATCACTAGTTGCTGCTGCAAGGTAGTACAGCTGGTGGCGTTTAGGCTCTTAAAAATGTTTGCTCATCACAATTGACGGCTGGATTTGCAATATTTAGCACGTACTATAAACTGTCAGAAATTTGGGGTTTATAAATCGCAAATCCGGTCTCAAGTATTTCGGTATTTCACAACTTTAGCCAATGCTTTCTTCTTGACGCACTTGCAAAATTTAGATTTTTGCTTTAGCGAAGCCGATGAAATTTAATAAAAACACACTTCCCTCGGGGTAAAAACTTTTTCCGATGGTAAAATTTTGCAATTAAGGAGCCTAGTCCCTGCAGAAAAGAAAATGTCGACCGATGATTGGCTCCGAACAGTATAAGAAGAACGCGCCAAAGCTTACCCGAAAAACGAAAATTCGCATAACAGAACAAAATCTGAAACGGCAGTTGCGATTAGGATGCCAGACTGTAAAGCGCGGAATGTTCGATTTGCTGTTAGCAATCAGTTCGACTAAAATGTTCTAATGTACAGAAAAGGTAGTAAAATGTGTCGAGTCACAGCGGTTTTTGGGGCGAATGTGGTGAAACGTCTTAGAAGTTAGGTCTGTGAAAATGGTCGCGATACGATGCGTAGAAATGGGATATGTTGGCCGTTTTCTGGGGTTGACTCAGTTCAGCAGGCGAACCAAGTTTCATGCCTTGTTATATTATAATGCACTAACAGTAACAGTAACACGAGCCGGATGAAGAATGCACGACAAAAACTGTCCCAGAACCCATCGAGACGAAAAGAAATGACACAATTTACACAAGGCAAGCCAGTTACATTAATTTTACTCTCTTTATATATAGTGTATTTTGAAGACTATCTGTCATAAAAAGGAAAGCAATTCTGGTAGTAAATTAGTGGAGATATAGAATGACCGCTGGAAATCCCGGCTGTACGAATGACAAAATTTTTCGGAACTGTTTGATTTGGCCGCCTGTTGGTTTTCTCTTCCAAATTTGTAACGGTCAGTTTCACATTCTACTGAAGATAATTCTAATGAATATGACATTGTGACTGTTCAAACACGTGTACAGGTAAAAGTATACAGTATTTGTATATTTGAAGTGTAAAATGCCAGTAGTTAATGCTTGTAGGATGAAGCTGCCAAAACGGACGATGACAAGTATGATATCTGATGAAGACTACTTTAGAAATTATTGAATTGGATCAAAGAGTATGCATAGAATACAATTTAATGGACACTTGGTAAGTAGTGTGAAAAACTGACATCAACAGCAGGAGATTAAATAATTCAATGAGCTTGAAAACGCATGCGTACATGTACACCGGCCGATTTTGAATTCTCGTGGCAATATTGCCGTGTTGATAGCTAATATCTTTCATCAATCTAACATAAATATGTACATTTATCTACAAACAATATCATATATGCGTACCTATAATTTACGGTGTTCAACTTACCAATAGAGAAAAATATCGCCCTGGGAACGCCTACAGTTACCATCTACATAACATTGTCCGGCTGTATTACCAGCGTGGTTGGTCCTTGTGGTGTAGTGGTTAACACGTCGGACTAGTAAACCGAAGATGTGGGGTTCGATTCCCGCAGAGGGCTACATGTGTTATTTTTCTCTTATTTCTTTCTATATATCTACATACCGAACGCATTTCTAATACATTTATCTACTAACATAAATATGTACAGTTGTTTTTGCTTTATTTCACTAGCTGCTATCACCAACTGATAATCTGATTTTAATGAATTCCTCGAGTGACTTTTTATCTCTTTCAGTTGTGATTCCACGCATGCGCTCACCGGGAACAAAATCTAATCCAATAACTCAGATTATACTGAAACACAATTTGTCTTTTCAATATTTTTTCACTTAATGCTTTTTCCAAACGAACATATTTCTTTATAATTATAAATAAATTATTGAGGTACAGAAACCAAAAAACACAAGAGAAAAACAAAGCCGCAAAAAGCTTTGGGAAATCAGAGATAGATCAGATGGTATCAATCACGCTTATATATTTTAAACGTCTTTTAATTAATTTCGAAATAAACCCTTTGCAATGACATTACTTTTTGAAATCATTTTTGAAATCATGCCACATAAAAAGATCCTATCATTCTCCATTTTATCTTCTGACTCTAAATATCACGCACTAAAATTTTTTAAGAGCAGTAAAAAATTAAAATTAGACTTGAAAGCAGTGAAATGAAATTTGTTTTAGCTTTTATCTGCATTTCAATTTTTGCATTTATTCGCGGCTAGAGGCAAAACAGGGCAGCGCAAATGAGTTAAGCGCGTAATCTCGCAGATTAGGTTGATGCCGTCTTCTAGATAGTTAAGCGGATGTGCTTTGGGATCAGCAATCGTTTTGTCCTTCTAAAGAAATTAATTATTTTTTGATTTACCAACAGTAAAATTCTAATATCATTAGCTACATTGATCAAACAAATCAAAGATGATAAAATTTTATGAGTTAAGACTTTTATCAAATGTTTTGTTGTTTTTCCGGTTGAAATGGCCAGATCAGCAGTAACTGAACATGACTCGATTAAGTTTACTTTGCAACGCTTATGAGTCATGCTTTTTGTACTGTAGTCTATATATCCATTTATCCAAAAAACGTTTTTGTCTTAGTGACAAACATAAGTTTTTTAATTATTTTTAAATGATGTTAGCACAGACGGTTCTGGCGGTTCTCTTTCGATGTGTTTTTACGCTTTCATATTCGATGTAATTGTGGAATACCCGGAATATTACAAAACATATGACAAGTGTTATTACAATTTACATCAAATTGTATTTGTCGGAATGAAAAAAGCATAGCTAAAATGTTAGAAATATGACTTAAAATGTCGAATATAAATACTTTGTCTTTGAAACGTTATTAAAGTACTGGCGTCGGTTAAGGGTACATGCATAAAATTTCAATTTCAATAGAGTAAAAACTTTACTTACTTGGAAAATTTACGCCTTGAGCTGCATTATGTATGCATTGTAACATTATCTACCTTACACAACGCCGACTTTGCGCGCATTCAGTGGCGTCCCTTCAATGAAACTCTTAACTATCTCGTAAGGCCAACTCGGATACAATTTTACATGACTTACCATTACAAAATTTTTCAATGAAAATTCTTATTTCGTAAACTTTGAAACCGGTTATAATATCAGATTAAGTTTTAGCTCTACAGCTGACAATTTGATTTCGTGAGGACATTTCTATTAGAGAAGCTGTAATTTACAGTGCTCAGCAGGAGGCACTGCGTCGTTTAGGTTTCCCGCCCACAGAGCTTCACAAGTTTACATTTAGTTTTAAAGTGAACCACAGTTTTTCGTTATAATCAGTGGCAATAAAATCAACAAGCTTCATATTATGCGAAGCAAAGCTCATATTCAGTTACCGTTAACCACAGCAGAATTCTTAAGGCAGTGGATAAGCAGTTTGAACAAACAATGGTTTTCGATTGTTTTTTGCTTTGAATTTTAGAATTATGAATGCTTTATAGAGGTTTTAGCGACAATCAAAATTCATGTTGGTCTTGAATAATTTAAAACTTATTTTAAGTCAAAAAAGCATCTTAAAAGCACGGAAATAGTCTTGAAAGGAAAAAGAATGGCTTATTGTTAAAATTCATTTTAAATTTTTAAAAAACGACACCTACAGTAAATGTGTTTCAATTTCTCTCTTTATCTCTTGCTCGCAGCACTAGTAAAATGTTCATAAAAATGTTTCATAAAGTTATTATAAACAGTGAATTTCCTTAAAAACATAAAACCATTCAGGTAAGTTCGGAGTTTTAGGGGAGGCTTTTCATGGATAAAATGTTCGTCTTCAGTGTTTTTGTGTGACAACAGTTTGTTACGCGCCAGATTAAAAAACACAAAACTCGTGCATTTTAAAATGTAAATATGTTTAGAATGTATATGACGTTTAATGGCGCCTGATTTGTGTTAGGCCAGCTAAAATACGAAGTTCTTTTCCGATTTAGCAAAATTAAGAGCCAAGTTTATATGTTTTACATTATAGATTGTTTTTATGAGTAAAATCACAATTTCTCGATTCTACTCATTATTTACATCGCAAATAAAGAATGACATGAAAAAGTTAAGAGAAGTAGTTTATCTACACATTTCCACGCATATATTTAGTCTATCTTTCGTTTAAATACAAATTTCCCATTAGAGTTAAAAAGATTTTTCGTTCTGCTGTCAGTTTTGATAGATAAACTGCTTTTGTCACTTCATTTTAACCACCAATGATTCTAAATTGTAGATTTTTTCAACCAAAAGTAAAGAAAGGGAAAAAAATTATAGCTTTATTCCCTTACTCCAAAGTAAACTTACTCGTACTCAAAGAATGAAAGCATACCTTCTTACAAACCGTACGTAATTCCCTATTCCGTAGTGTCGCTCAAGGAAACTTGGCGGATTTTCCAAAGTTTGAGTATTGATGAGAGGTACAATCGAACTTTCTTTGTTTAGTTTAGCAGTAAAAGTTTGTAATTTAGAACTTGGAAAATTAAAACCACACTTAGCTTTGCAAATTAAATACCAGCTTTCAAAAATAGTCAGTGCCTATCTTACTATCAACCAACCAATAACGCTTTCATAAAAAAGATATTAATTAGATTTTTGGTTACAGTAAATAAATTGTACAAACACTGCTAGATTGTTAATTCGTTATCGTTCCATTAGGAAGTAAATAACGCCAAAAGTCTTATTTTCGATTTAGAAGAATTTTACTAAGGAATCGAAATTGTTATATCAGAATTTTTAGACTGCGGTAAAAGCTCCTAGCAATTGAAAAGGTTGTGATCATAATATCAAGATGGCTTTCAATTCTGTTTCTGGTTTTTGTTCCCAGATTTCGCATTTAAAGATACGGCAAATTAAAAGTTTCTTTGTCAGGGCGGAAAAACTCACTCAACGTTTCCAGTAGCTGTTTTATTTTCTTTGAACAAGAAGAAACCTGGATATAAAGACATCTATTTGTCGTTTGCAGAAATAGCTGTTTTAGTTTGTCCTTAAATGTTCTCGTTAACTTAAAAGTTAAAAATAATAAAGAAAATATGTTGCATTTTAGACTAACTAAATCACCTGCCTAGCTATTGTAAGGCGGATCAAAAAATTACCGAGAATGGGATACAATATTTCCTAAGTTGTAACCGGAATTAATCATTAACTCATTTCCTTTTTAAAATCGTTTACCATCCGTCATGTCCAAAAAAGTTGTCGTTTTTTACTTAAGTTAAAAAAGTGTTTATCCCTTCACAAATTTATGCAATTCACTAATTTTTATAGAAGTGTTTAGCTCGATATTAATTTAATGAAAATAATTACCGAAATTATACATTGGGTTTATTTTTGTGAACTTGGTTACATTTCTAATTTCTTGGTTATAGGCATTTTTTAGTCCCAACTTTTGTTAAAAATTCTACTATTTTAAAAATGGATCTAGATGGATTGCCAGATGTAAAGAAAAACAGACTTATCATAAAATCTTTTGGCTTATCCACAACACACAGAAACCAGATAGAAGTATTTAGCAGCAGCTGCTGCGGTTTTATAATATAACAAGCATAAATATGTCATTTTTCCGATTGTAAATTATAACAGTATTAAAAAAATTTTACTGACGTTTTATTCGGACTTAGTCTATCGTTGGACTAACGCGTCCGAAACGTCAGTACGTTTTTTCCTTTTTATACGGTGAATAACAAATAGAGGATATTACACGGTAGCACAAAGATGTGAAGTTCATCTTCTCATGGACGCCGAAAATTTGACCATTCGAAGATAACTCCGAGTAACCCTGACTAAGTTTGAGTAACTCCGTATATTTAACGATTAGTCGCCGAAGGCAAAGTGAATATCGGCGAATAGTCACCGCGTACCGAGACTAATTCAACATGACTATCGCAATCTTCACAGAGCCTGAGGTGACTAATTGTTTTAGTATGATTGCTAAGATGATTATTCGAGAAAATACAATAACAATTTAAAAAAATTCCGAGTCAGAGACAGCAACAAACCTGGCCGCCATTTTTTAAACTGACAGCCGTCATTCTTAACCAATCAGCGCGCACCAATTCTATAATTACCGCAGGGAATTATACTAAACTACTATAATACTAGTTTTATTTTATACATACTGAGTGTTTCGAGTGAATTTTTACTGTTTGAAAACCTGTTTCGCGCGTCTTGTTATTAACCAGGGATGCGAAACAACGTTTTCACAGGTGCTGAAAACGTTTCAGCCAATCACAAAGCTCCTGGTTTTGCGAACTGGCAGCTTTGCACAGCTCCTCGTACGTTCAATCAAAATGGCAGCCGGTGGTAGTAGATTTCTGTCTCTTGATAAAAGCTTTGACAGTTTCATTGAGGAGCAAACTAACAGAAATAATCTGTAAGAAACACGAAGAGACGTTGGCTTACTGAACGAGTTTCTAAGAAGCAAAAGCGAAGAGAGAAACCTAGACCTATATTAGTGAATTAATTGTTGTTGTGCAGAGAAACTGACAGCGAAGACTTTGAAGTCTACGAGGTCTAATTTGAAGTTTAACCGTTATCTTAAAACTAAAAACTATCCAACAAATGTACACTCGAAGATAAGGAATTTGAGTAAGCGAGAGCTGCTCTAAAAACAAGAAGCAAAGAAATGAAAAACGAAAAAACTTGCAAGGGGAACAAGCCAAATGCAGCCGAGGCTATATTACAGACGAAATTTCTGTTTTATACTAGCAGCGGGTCCTTTTAGAGGAGCAACCTTTCACGGTGGGACATTTCATATAACAATAGATTCTGAGAACAAATCACAAGACATAACTAAAAGCTCCGGTTTTCTTCAAAACGTAGCTTCAAGAGTATCAAGCGAGTTTTTTAATCATCAGACGAAGAAAGCTCGCCGAACGTTTGAAAACCTTTTCCATTGACATTAGCGACATTACTGCTTTTAAATTCATAACTTTGGTTGACGCTTTTAAAGGTTAACACATTTTACTACTAATTTAACATTTAAATCTGCAATATTCTTTAAAAGTTTACTCTATTATGCTTTGTTGTGGTAAGTTTTTTGATTTTATCGTTCGTAGCACTCTCATGACTTAGTACTCCTGTGGTTTGTCAACAAAAAAAAATACTGTTGATAATCTCAGTATGTATAAAATAAACAAACTTCAGAATGGAAAGTTCTTTTGTAGAGGGGGGAGAAAGGGGGTTTCGCGTGACTCGTGATCTGTGATCGTAAGAAACCAAAAATTCATTAACCGTGATTTGTGTTTGTAACGTGTCGCGTGGAGCTAATAAATTATTCCCCGATATTCGTGACGTTTCGTCTTTATATTTTCTGAAATGAAATATTTTGGGGTATAAAAATGCCTGACAGTGATAAGATCTCCGAAACTAACAGAGCAAGAATGTACCCTCATCCAATCGCTGTCTGTGCTGGAGATCATGGCAAAATGCTTGTCTTGGATTACGCACCCTCAAAGAAAGCGTCCACGGACTACTTGAAGTGAAACTACAGTGTTCCTGCGGAAATAAAAGTGCTCGGAGAGTACCTCGATGCATCATCGATTGTGTACTTGGAAGGAACAGCGTATGTTTGTCACCCCTATGGAACTGAGGTTGTGCCCATAACGACAGCTTCTAAGCTGTGCATCAAGAATTTTAAAAAAGCGAAATTGGTCAATGAGTTGCGATATAGAGGCTTGCCTTTTGAACAAAGCACAGTACCAATGATTCAGGACAGGCTTGAAAAAGTTCTGAAGAACTTGGAGAAAACCTATAAAGAACAGAACGTTGATGTGT
Organism: Zoanthus sanctaehelenae; assembly: GCA_028564885.2. Lineage (NCBI taxonomy): Eukaryota > Metazoa > Cnidaria > Anthozoa > Zoantharia > Zoanthidae > Zoanthus > Zoanthus sanctaehelenae. The sequence goes on along the minus strand of JAOTRI020108973.1, from coordinate 3,625 downwards.
CAAAAGTGTGCTTATCTCAAAGCATCAAGCCCTCCTGCATTGCCAAAGCAAGTAATTCCCTTCTTATATGTTCAAGCGACGTAGTAATGTCAATGTTGGACAAACCGCGCAAGCCCTCAGGTAATATGGGAACATTGTCCAGTCAAACTATTTCCTCTGTTACTATGATTCTTAGGGTTTAAGGGGGCTACTGAAAAGCATTGTTATAGGAACTCAACACAAATTTTGAGATTGACTTGCATACCTTTCTAACTGTTCAAGTAGAAAACCTACATGCAACTGGTCATTTTAAGGAACAGTTTCCTACGCTACTACAGTATGCACAGCATCTGGCCGATACAGTTTATGAAAGTATTAAAGGAGCTGTACCATGGGCAGCACATTACTTCACACATACTTCCGCTGACTATTATCCAATAGTTTCTCAAGCAACGCCTCTCAGTGCCTTTCCCCGGATAACCCATCTAACCCCATCGAAAAAACTTAATGACACAGAACGAAAACGCATGCTAGAATGAGCTGCAAACAATGGCAAAGCTGTAAGGCAAAGATCTGTGCGCCAAGAAACCACAAAGTTCAAAGCTGGGACACTCCCATTAAACATGTATGTCACATCTGAACACCCTCGGGAGAAGATAACTGTGGAGCGATCTGTTAGGTATGTTTCAGCTCAGTCCGAAGAAGGAATGAGTAGTGGCGATGACGAAAACCAGTGTCCAGCTGCATAGAACGACAATCGAGAAAAACATCATGGAACAAGTGACAAGGAACCTGGACAAGAAATCGAGTTTGATACAGACTGGGAAAGCGACAGGGACCAGGAAGACGAAATAACTTTTCTAAGAGCAGTAATAACTCGCTCTGGGGGAACAGTAACTTAATGGAGATGTTGGGATTAAAGGGAAAAGTGTTTCAGACGGCAAAAGCAAATGGAGTAAGATGGTATGGGCATGTGTTAAGGGGGATGATGCGCATGTTTTGAGAAAAGCATTGGAGTTTGAAGTGAAGGGGAAGAGGAAGCAATTGCAAGGACGACCGAGGAAGACATGGAAAATGCAAGTGGAGAAGGAGAGCAGAGTGTTGGCTTGAAGGAGGATGCGATGAATCGAGTGAAATGAAGAGTCGGAGTTGGAGGGAGTGCTGCCAGAGTGGGGTAAATCTCTCGTTTAGGGGGATAAACCCTGATCAAAATTGGATTTATTGACTGATTCAGAAATACTCATTAAGGCTATAGATGGTGACATTCTCTCTCGAAATTTGAATTGAAGGTTATATAAGATGTCATATTTTTCATGATCGTCATACAAGCGTTAGTTAATACATTAATTTTTTAAAAATTTTACTGAACTGACAAAACAGATAACTGTCCTTAATTAATCTAGAACCCTTTTTATAAATATAGGGGTAACTTTTGCAAATTTAAGCTTTTTTGGAAAAATGCCAGAGTTAAACGACCTATTCACTAGTAAAGCTAACAATTCTGAAACAAAGGTGTAGTTGTTGAGGGTTTTTAACAATTTGATGAGTATACTATTGGGACGAAAGATTTATTTTTATTTATTTTATCAATAAAAGTAAAAATTTCTAAAGGAGTAATAGGTCTAAGGAAAATAGAATGTGGATAATTTCCATGAAGATAGTGGGACGGACTATGATTACTTTTAGGAATATCATTATCTGTTGATCTACCAACATTAACAAAAATCGGTACGCAACGCGTACATGTGTCTACTGCCTTGTTTTGGTTCATATTGCTTTTATGTGGTGGAAACTGCAACAAGAAATCCATGATTTCCATTGATTTATAGAAAACACGTACGGACTAGACCTTGTCGGAAATCACACTCTAACGTACGTGAGTCCTTCGTGCGATTTTCAGTTATGATTGGTCGAAATTAAACACCTGACCGACTGACCTCGGCATCACTGACACTTATTGATTAGCGATTGCATATCGACAAGTTAACAAACTTTTTTTCCGTTTTAGTGTTTTCCATGCGCATGCGCAGTACACACAAAAAGGCATTCAGAGCATTTGCAATGCTTTGAGGGTCATCTATTGATTTGTTGTTAATTAACAATCTAGGAATTGAGGTATTTTTATACTTACTGATGTTTATTAGATCTTAAACGAGACCAGTCTTTTTTCATATTATTTATGTTGGAATTAAGAAATGTTTCAAAATGTTGTATTTTACTATTTTTTTATACTTTATATTTACTATATTGTTCCTAAATTTGTTCGATTTGAGATGATTATAGCCCATTCGGCGCTATGCGCCTCATCGGCTATCATCTCATATCCAACGCGCGCTCGTGGAATAATTGTTAATTATAACATAGTTGGCAAATTCGTAAGCCTTTTTTATTGCTCGAGTGTGCACCAAATTTGGATATATGCACGAAGTGCAACTACATGATGACGCGAGCAAGTTTGTACGCTCGAGGGGGTTGAGTTTTTTTGACATTGTAGAGAATTGGCTGAAAACTATGGATATGATAAAGAACCTACCAACTTTTCTATAAAGAAAAACTGGAGTTTGACTGAAGAAGGAAATGCTTATGAAGAAGAAGGGAGAGTATTGCTCACTAAAACTGCAGACCATCGAACCAAAAACTATCATCGCCCATGACAAGACAAGCAATGTAGAACCTGAATTTGTAAAAGCACTCTTTCACTACTGCTCTGTCAATAGTTACAAGTTCATCTCGGTGCAGGATCATCGCCAAATTTGTGAATGAACTTTCATTTTTTTTCGAACTGTTTGTTTCGTGTCGCAAATTTTAACAACCTCTATTTTATAGTAAAAGAATTAATCCAAGATAATATTTGTTACTGATGTTGTCTTATGCCCACATTGAAAAAACTGCTACTTAGTTTTGAATAATTTTATCCAGAGAAATTTGTAAACTAAAACCGTTACGTTTGTGCATGAAAGAAATTTTTCATTTCACTTGATCGAGTTTCCGTCTCAAGCGTTTCTCAGAAACTCTCTTTAGGAGAACTATGCAGTCAGTCAGTTGGTGCATCTATCAAGTTATGGACGCAAGTGGAAAGTTTGGAGAGGACTGGAGAAGCTAGAATGCACTCAGCCTTGCTTCGTGCTTCTCATTACGCTCTTCTCATACTCTCCAAACTTTCCGCGAACATACAGAACTCTATAAACGCACACTAACCATAGACCATTTCTTAAATATGTACAAAATTAAAAACATCCCAGAATCCGTCTTTATTCTTATGATAAACTGATGAAGTTGTTTAGTGGATTAGTGCACCGTCCAGGGGGAGTTAAAGACTCACATCCGCTTAACACTACCTAATAAATTTCCAAAAATTTCTTATAAGTCAAAATAGAGACAAGCAAGTTTGTTTACAATGATGAATTAATATCATTGGAGGCATTTACGGCCATGCCAAAAGGTTTAAATAGAAGTTCACTATCTGGTCGATCGACTTCACCACTTCATTTCAGCCGTCTACATCGATGTTTGCGACATGGTGATGCTCTAAATGAATAATGAAGAAATCAAGTGTAACAGAATCATTTCGAGGGACCATTAAACAGAGCTATAATAACTTAATTTCTACTGAACCTACATCAAAAAGAAATATAGGCCCTTTGAA
>JAOTRI020108962.1:0-13233 GCA_028564885.2 Zoanthus sanctaehelenae | reverse complement strand
TCTTTTCTCGTGTTCTCCCAACATCCCGCGTGGTTTATTATGCCGGTAAACCCATAGAAAGTATCGTTTATTGCTTATATAACACATGAAAAACAAGACATTTGGTAATGAGAAAACGAAAATTGATTAAACAAAGCAAACTGCTGGAGATGAAAATGGAAATTCTCGCTAACTTGTTTAATGAAAAGTAAGAGTTGGGAAAATTTAACACTACAATCGAGACTGAAAGGGATGACTTACTAATTTATGATACTAAGTAAGCATAGTAGTCATCAGTCGTGTCTCCCACCTCTACGACCCGGGATCGAGTCCTGAGCTCTGCATGTGGGCTGAGATTTGTAGATCTCAATCTGACTCCGAGGGTTTTTCTACGGGTACTCCGGTTTTACTCCATCAGCAAAGTTGACTTTCACGGTAAGATCTGAGCTTTTGGCTAGGTGGGCAACCACTTCCATTATTATCATTATCATTATCGTTATCATTATCATTGTCGTGCACATGCTTGTGCTACTGAGGCGGCGGCAGCAAAGTTTGATTGGAGGGGACAAGATTTCGGGCACCGAAGGCGTCCGACAGCGAGCGCCGCAGGGGCGATAAAGGTAGGGGGCTCCGGGAGCATGCTCTCCCGGGAAATTTTGAATTTTTAACCCCTCTGAGACGCTATTTCTTGCATATTCTCTGGTAAGGATCACATTTGTAATTAATTAAGGGCTTCAACATAATTTTTTTTTTGGGGGGGGGGGCAATGCCGTCCCCAATATTTGATGTGTATGTGAAGACTGTTACTTTCTCATATTTTGTAACGTAGCTAACCTTTAGGTTCAATCTTGTAGAATTTGATGTCACTTTCATACGACTGAGGCTCAAATGCATCGATTGGATTCTCATGAACTTCACATGGGTCTCCACTTCTACGACAGCACTTCTTGCACATTTCATTTTCACAATCTCGCTTCGCCTGATTGGAGCATTGTTCACCGAGGCATTTCTTCTTCTGCGAGTTCTTTGATTTCTTTTGCTTTTGAATCAGAAAACCTTCTGCTGAGCTAGCAATATTTTCGTCTTCAGCAAATTTTTGTATTTTTGTGTTACTGGTGGGTCTTGGGATGGCCACTTTTAACGGATCCTTTATGCCCAGACTTTCACCTAAAAGATATACACAGTGACTTGTATATTCATTCGCAATTACAAACGATAGATCGCAATTATCATAATACTGACATGTACAACTAAAGATGGGGTACATCAAAGAAAAAGATAACGAGGCACCGTGGAGCAATGATCAGCGTTGGAGATTTGAATGCGAAAGACCCGGTCCGATACCCCAACTCAAACCACTGAATGAATTTGTCCTCTGTGTTCCCAGGAACAAATTTACCACGCTTTGTAAATAGCAAATTGGTTTGCCTCCTACCAGTTTGGATTCTTAACTGGGGAAGAGGGAGATTTTGACATGACACTGAAAAGCCCCTTTAGGGGAGTTGCCATTGAGAGTGTATTTTTTCTTTTTTATGGTCAGCACGGACAAGAGCTTTGATCCAAAAATGTTTAAATGAAATAATTTTAACTGTTCTCTATAACACCCCAAAATATATAGTTGTGAGCCGCTTAGCGGACTTTCTAAGACCTTCATACTGTTAAAAACCTGTATATATTTGTAAAGCGCTTAGAGCTTTATAGGATAAGCGCTATATAAAAACTGTATTATTATTATTATTATTATCAGTGCTCCTAAATATCAAATAAATAAATATATAAATAAATACTTTATTTAACGTCAATTGCGAAAGAAGTGGTTGCCCATTCTTCCTAGCCAAAGACTAATGTTTAATCGCTCGACGGGTCAGATCTCGGCGTAAAAGTCGACTTTGCAGAGGAAGGAAAACCAGAGTACCCGGAGAAAAACCCGGCCCTCGAATTAACAAATCTCAGCCCACATGCCCGGGTAGTAGAGATGGGAGGTACGACTGATGACCACTATGCCAACCTGACTCCCAACTACATCAAACGAGAGCCTTTTCTCCCTATATATAGGGCGTATACCACCCGGTATTGATAACGTCCTATCAAGAGCATGACAAGCATAATCACATTGACATTATCGATGAACATAATAATAACTTTATAAGCAACAGGGGGTAATGATAGTTACAATTTTAACATAACAGAAGGACAAAAATATTTCAGAAATACTAACAAAAAAATATCTGGAAACGCTCTAGTCAACAATGAATTTTAGAAAGTAAGGATAACTTCGATTTTACCAAACTGAAACAGATTTCTAAGAATACACTACTTCTACTTGTCTTTTTTTTCTAAAATAAAGACAAGAGCCATTTATTTTTCAAAATTGAAGCATGCTCAACAATTTCCTTAAATGAGATCCGTTTGAATTTACTGCACCGAGTAAGTTCTAGTTGCAATAATCAAGTAAAATGCACAGCAGTGAAACTGAACACGTAACCTGAGGTCTTGTGTATCTTCTTTTCCATTCAAACTACGCACGCTTTTGTATGATGCTTCCCATGCATTGTCGGGAAGAAATGATTTTTTAACGTCTCAAGGGACTATTTCTTGTAAATGCTTATAACACTGTATACATAAGATCAGGGATAAGGTTTTAAAACATGGCCGGAATCAGAGATCAAGATGGTCGAATCAGGGATTAATGGGGCCGTATCAGGAACAGGGCATTTGGGGTCAGGATCGGAATTTTGCACCAGGGAACAAATTATTTAGAGATTAATGCGTAAAAAATACGAATATTTTTCATATACGTACTCCGATTATGTATAATTTAATTTATTTTTAATGGTCTTCCAGATTGTTTAGCACCCGGTAATGAAGCAAGATCTTCATCCATAATTTTATGCGGAGTATTTCAAACTGCTTTCTCAGGGTTTGGAAATGTTTCTCGTATCTGACATATTACGTAAATATCACGTGGTTGCAACACTTAATGGTAGGGGGTGTTGCTATGGTCAACAAAGACTGATGGAGGTCTATCACTAAGAGGTGGATAAATAGTGGTTGTAGTTAGCTTCCTCAAGTGCTGCCTACACTTCATGTTAATATTTAAAAGGTTGTGCATAAAAGCAATGACCTAAAAGTATAAAAATAATGTTTAATGAAGTTTATTTTATCAAACATTCTTCACAAGGAGTTACAGTTGAAATGTAACTTACCGATTTCTACTAGAATTTCGGACGGCCATAAAGTATCTGCAGCATTCTTGAAAAACCTAATCCTGTCTTCTTTCTCCCATCCCATCTTCTTTTCTAAATTTTCAAACAGCATGTAGGCCAAGCCCTCATCCACTTGCACCAGACATTCACATTCAGGAGTTTTACACCTAATGAATTGCAAATAGGTACACTATTTAGAGAGCAAATGACACGAAATCGCTTTTTTCAATTTTCAAAAAGATGGTTGTAAAAAACACACTTCTACAAGTTTTGAATGAAATTGGAAAAAATTCTGAATAATTATGGTTGTTTTTATTAGGGTTACTTACTTTTTTTGGCACCCGTTTGGTAGACTGGGACGAGATAAAAGTAATGATACGTTACTAATACGTCATTTTAGTTGGAAATATTGAAGCGCTCGGCTATCTTGCTTGTTTCCCAGCAAAATGATGTCATCAAATCACAGACAAAGCAAAAATCACGTGTTTTTTGCTTACTTGATCTTTGGCTGAGAGAATTGAAGGGAGCAAGTTTTACGGTAAAATTTCGGAAATTCTAAATGCTGTATCTCCGCAGATTTTCATCCTATTACTTTAAAACGTGGAGTATGTTTTCATAATGTTCCTTCAAAAAACCAAAAAACTAATTTCGTGTCATATGCTGTTTAAGAAATAAAACATGTAATTAATGCCCTAGCGATAGCGAATCAGTGAAAACAGGAGATGCCGCAGTCTACGTTATTTAAGTAAATTCAAAGCAGAAGCCTGGAATAATGCGTCCTTGCTTACATCACCGTGCAGCTAAGCTAAATAAATCTAGACTATAACTTCTATAGCAACATACGCGATGAAATATAGCTTAAAGTACGCCCCAGCTCGGATATCATCCCTAACACTCACATAATCACCGTATCATACCTACAACAGAAGGAATCTTTCTCCCCCGTAGCAATGAGATATTCGTGCACCATCATCCCGAGTTGTTCAGGGTCCGTTATCTCCTTGCCAATCTCTCCAAAAACTCTTGTAAGATCAACACTCAGGTCGCTGTACTCGATTGTCTTTAGCGCGGCTGCCAGTGCTTCATTGGACCAGACAGAAGGGTTCTTGTTCCGAGCAGCCAACAATATAGCCGCAATGTGGGATTCCATGGACCTAGAACGGTACCACGGTACCACTTTACTCAGAGCATTTTCAGCAGACGTCATGGCGGCCATGTTGGTGTACAATAAAAAAATTAATTCTGATGATCTCTTTTGCTTTAGACACCAACATGTCCGCAACGTTTATTGCTTCAATGTCTCTTGAGATTGCGTGAAAATTATTTCTACTTTAATTAGCCTGCCTGACTTACCTTAAGGTTTAGCTGCCTCGGGACAAGCTGCTACACTTTTTTAAAAAATTAGCATTTCTTGTAGAAAATGGTTGCTGGGAGTACATTATTTTGTTATACTGACAAAATTATTTTCTTTTCGCCATTTAAAGTGCATATGAAGGAAAACTTTTTGTTCGCTAGTTCAAAAGTAGTTTACTTCTAGGTTCAATTTCTGAAAAAAATATTTGAAATCTGATTTTTATTTATTTTTTTATAAGCGCTCAAAGTTGCAACTTCTAAGTCTTGGACGAGCAATTCGGAATCTAGGTTCTACTTAGGCTATGACGTCATAAAAGTCACTCTCCTTCCCGATTTTGCATTGTGGTGTAGTACATATAGAGCTTTAAAAATATGGGAAATCCGTGTGTTGTAGCTCTACATGTAAGTAAGAGAATGTACGACACCACAATACAAAATCGGAAAGACGAGTGAATTTTATGACGTCAGAACCTAATTAGAACCTAGATTCCGAATTGCTCGTCCAAGACTTAGAATTTACAATTTTAAGCGCTTATAAAAAAATAAATAAAGTCAGATTTCCAAATTTTTTCCAGAAATTGAACCTAGAAGTAACCTACTTTTGAACTAGCGAAAAAAAATTTTCCTTCATATGCACTTTAACGGTAAATTTTGGAATCTAACGGTAAATTGCGGAGTCCAATCGTGTCATAATGAATTTTAAAAATATCATGTGTACCAAAATGCCAGTGACATCCATAAAACGAAGATCAAGCTAATAAATGAATTAAACAACTGAGAGTTCAAAAAAGACGGTGGGGAGTCAGGTTGGTGTAGTAGTCATTACTTGCGCCTCTCACCTCTACCACCTGGCCGGGTTAGACTCCCGGGCTCCGCAAGTAGGCTGATACCAATTTCAATCTGACTTCGAGGGTTTCTTCGGGTACTCCTGTTTTCCTCCCTCAATAAAATCAATTCCCAGCTATTTGAAGTGCGTATGACACGAAAAATGTTATTGAACTAAAACGTGCCCGTTCAAAAATAAGTATAACGTTTTTCTAATTGCGTACTTCCTTCCAAAGATATTAAGGTTTTCCTGATATGCAAATTAGCGTAGCTATGACATCAATTGGTGTTCAGAGTTTTGGCCGAAATGCAAATAAAAAAAAGTCTGGTGCCATGGAAACAGAAACACCAAAATAAACATGTTTACCTTAGGCTGCATACTATTAGTTAGAAAAAAAATATATAAAAACAAGGTAAAATATATTTTAAAAAGTTTTTTAAAAAACGTTTTCGATCAACTCGATCATCTTCAGTTTAAAAAGTTGCGGGTTTGACCAAGATTTAAATATTGGTCATAAAACAAAGCTCATTGTTAAGTGACTCCTTTGGGAAACAGAAAAAGATTAAAAGAAAATATTTGTTTGTTCAATGAGGGATTCAAATTGGCGATATAAATAGCTTCAAGTGTTCTACGTTTACACCAGTGGCTTGAAAATGCAAGGAATTTCCATGAAAAAGAATGGCCAGGATTTGTGGAAGAATGCTTGGCAGGTTCAGAGGTTTTAGAGAAGACACCTCTTTACCTTGTTTTTATATTTTTTAATTGTATATATGGAGAACATTCTTTTTACTATTAGTTAGCTTCACCAAGTTTTATTGATAATTGCCCAAAAATAGGTGAGATATGGCTTCTTTAACTAAAGGTTTTAACACCACTTGACGTCACAGCTGTGCTAATTTGCATATCAGGAAAACCATAATATCTTTGGAAGGAAGCACGCAATTAAAATGCCGTAAACGTTAGTTTTACTTAGTTTTGAATGGGCATGTTTTAGTTCAATAAATGTTTCGTGTCATAGGCACTTTAAATCAGGCAGGGCATCTGTGCTAAGAGGTCACACATGGAATATTTTCTGGTTCGGAGTGTCTTACTTATAAACATGAATAAAGTTAGAAAGAAAGTGTTACTCGAGTTGACGGGACTCGAGCCCGCAACCTTCTGATTACCAGTCAGACGCTCTACCCATTGAGCTACAAAGTCTCACATGGGGAGGCATTCAACTCGAGTAACACTTTTTTTCTAACTTTAAACCGACTTGCATATATAATATATAATATCATTTGAGGAATAGAATCACATTGTAAATATGACTATCGGACATATCGAGCGAGCAGATGCGAGACGAATGTCCAGCGGAAATGTATAAGAACTTAACGAGTGACCTGCCTCCTCATGTGAAATTTCGTAGCTCAATGGGTAGAGCGTCTGACCAGTAATCAGAGGGTTGCGGGATCGAATCCCGTCAATGACTGAGAGAAAAAATTTCTGAGCATTCAACTCGATTAGCACTTTCTTCCTAACTTTAAACCGAGTTGCATACTTCTATATATTTTAAATGAAATTAACTGACATTGCGGTGTCATGCCGACGCCATAGACCTTTTTCACGGTAGAAATATTCTTTTGTTCCCATTCAAATTTGTCCGTTAAGCCAATATGTTGCCAAAATTGAGGCTTGAAGAGCAAATATGTATGCAAAGATAATGATCATTTAGACCGTGAAAAAGATCTATTATCAACGTATTGAGATAAATTATTCAAGGTTGTTAAACTTAAGCAAAGCAAAATATTTGAATAACAATGGCAGGTAAATATAAGAAAACTTTCGCGCGAATTGGGTCTAATTTGTTTAACACTTACCTGATCCTAGAAGGAGAATTACAAAGCGTCAAAATTAATGCCACAATGTCTGCGTCACTTTTTTCCACAACTTTTAGAAACAGTTCGGAAGACTTTGATGTATCTGGCCTCCAGCAAAGGAAAAATTCTCCAAGCACTCTACTAGACTGCAAATCGTACTGGTCATACTCCCTAATATTCAGTACAACGAGGGTTGATATCAGCTGATAAGCCGCCTCCACGTCCCAGGCTCTTGTGTTGTACCTTTTGAGTGCTTTAAAATAGTTACTGATGTCTTCCTCTCGAGACTCAAATGAGTCCTGTTCATCTGCAGAAGAGTCAACTTCAAATCTGTTGTCGTCTTCAACGTCTTGCGTTGATGATTCACTGTTGACTAAAACATTAAAAAATGAACTCTTGGAGCTAGTAGTAGTGTTTGTGGTGTATTAATAGCAACCTACGTGCAAAGCCATCAAGATTATTGAATATCGCCACGTCAACTGTTTAGTACAAGAAACGGCAAAGAAATACAGACATGTTAGTTTAATCACGTTCAGTTAAAGATTAGACGTCCACCTCGGCTATTTTTATCACGTTTATTGAAACAATTCAGCTCCTTAAAGAATTTTTTCCAAAGATTTCTGAAACAAGAAAACAAAAAGAACCTTGCAGAATTTTTCTTCGTTCCCACATAAACTCCATCATGCAGTACGCTGTACCAGCATGTCCTAAGTGGGTACGCTCGACCAAACCAGGGGGGCCAGAGGTGCTTACAGTGTACCACCTTAGTCCCATCTCAAGAGCTCTGAATGAAACGTTATTAGGTGTGAGTAGTTTAACTATCAGAAGCAGGATTTTGAAATTACCCTAAACAAAGTCATCCCTTCCGTTTATTGAAACCCCCAACCGGTTACTTAATTTCTTTTTTTTCTTCAATCCTTTGCCCCTTCACGTTTGATTCATGCCTCTCCACATCCCACATCCCACTACCTCCTACCCCCCCCCCCTCCCTTTCCTCCTTTTACATTCCGGACTAGAGAGTATATTCTGTCAACGTACTGCGCTGTCTCCTGTTATTCCACATTTCCACTGCTTTATTAACAGAAAGTTCCTCTCTCTCAGACATATGATTCTCCCCAGTCTCCTCGTCCGAGTCAGAGTCGCTGATTGACGGCGCACTTGCAACGGCAGCTGCTAGTAACAAATTAAAGTTACAGCCATAACCACAACCTATTCCGGCACCTAGAAGAAATAACCGAAAAGGGGATGGGGCGAGGTCTTTAGTTCCACAATATTTTAAGGTGCTATACATGACTTAAAGAACTTGAAGAATGAGTTTGAAAGAGCAAAAATTTGAAAATTGAAATGTAAGATCAATATTTTAATAAATTATTATCCTGGATTAAATACCGGCCAAAGATCACTTCTTGCGTCAAAAAAGACCAAAATCTGCTCATGTTTTTTTTCAAGTGTTCTTTACCATAAAACAAGCCAATTTCAGTGGTTTTAAATCCCGCATTGCACAAATTGGTAAAAGGTTGAATTCCATTTTAACAAAGAGAAAAGAAAAACCGATAAAAATGTTGCAAAGTGGCTAACGAACAAACTTGTTTAAATGATAACTTTCCCTGGAAAAAAAGTTAAATAAAAATCATAATTTTGATTCATTTGAAATATTCATTTGAGCTTTGAATTTAGTGAAGACTTGGCCATTTGTAAACCCTGGGTTAAACCAAGGAACTAAAAGGTTCATAACGGTCATGCCAGATATACTGTAATCACGAATCTGTGAACGTAGATTTCTGTTGTGAATGATGATTGCTTATTAATATTAAATACAAACTTGATTAGATTGTACTATAGATTAAAAGTAAATACAAACTTACCCAATATCACAGCTGTTGGGTCAAGCATTTGCAATCCGCTGTATGAAAAATAAAAATAAATCGGGACTTAAAAACCAGTTTGACTGAATGATGTTATCTGAAATTGAGTATATGACTTATTTCATGAAAAGTATTGTAGTCTATGATCTCAGAACTTGAACCTAACTATGCCTTTTAATCAAAAGAAGTTAGGAATTTCAATTTTGACCGAGTGCAGGAGACTGGTACTTGTGACGTAGCAGTAGGTAGACGACCTTCACTCTCGTTAGTATTTTACAATGAAAAACAGAACAACCAAAGTACTTGAAACTAAATTTCTTTATTCTCCCGGTGCTTTACACCGTTGATGGAGAAAATGTTATGTTGATAGTGTATTACTAAAGGGTTCTAGTATTTACCTAAAAAAATATTATGAGGGATATAGAGACTTGAAATACATTATTGTGCTAATTGAGCAAATTATTTTAAATGTTTGTATTAATTTTCGCATTCCGGTTGTCTTCAAAACTATTTACATTTTATTTTATTTTCTGATTTCAAACATTTACGCGCGGACTTATTAAAAACTAAAAAAGAAACACAGCCTAAATTTTACGTCACGTTTGGCCTTTTCAGAAAAGTCTATTCCTTCATAGACACTTCTTTGGGTTTGAAAAGGACGTCAATCATAAATTACTTTTTTAGTCTGTACTGTACTGCAGAAAAACTGTAATCCATCATCCAATAAGGCAGGAATGATGTACAATAGCTGTGATTACACTACGCCTCGGGTTAGGTCGTTCCCAAGGGTAACTGGCTCTGTTTGGGTTCATCTTGGGTTTCACTTTACCCATGGTGAGCCGGTCACACGTGTCATTAACCTAGGGTGGTCTTAAATTTGGCGCTAAAAACTGTGGGAACATTTCTGACAGGTATCAACGCGTCAACACGTATTAACTTTTTCCTGTTACGTGATTGGCTTAGTCCACCTCGGGTATCTGCTAACCATATTAGTTCGGTGCAGTTACTGTCATGAGTTATTTCTTTGTTCTCTTTGACGTATCTATGGAAACTACCCGAAGGTAATTTAGCCTTGGGGAAGGCGGTTACACATATATTTTTTTTTTGCCCGTGATTAAGGGCCGCTTACCCGTGGGAAAAACGGCCCGTGTAACCACGGCTAATGACACAATGTCTTAAGCAACGACGGCGGCGACTCAGACAAAGGAGAACAATAGAAAAGACAAAAACTGCACGTTGGAATGCACCAAGGTTAGCACGTGCACGGAGTTGTTAAATACTAGAACGTGAAAACAACTTTTTTGAGTTGTCCTGACTACGTGAACATAACATCACAAACTTTCTCTGTATTTGTTTAGATTCATGGAGAAATATTAAATTGTTTTTCTATTCACAAAGCATAAAGCAATGAAACAAAACCCTAATGACCCGAAGAAAGAAATAAAGAATAAATTAGTAAGGTGATTTTTAGGGGCTGTCTTTATTGCTTAAGCTTGGGGGGAAGGTAAGGGGTAAGGCCTAAGCCAACTCAGCTTTCCATCCTCCCGGGCTAGGTAAATGAGTACTAGCGTCTGCTGGGAGCTAACCTGTGATGGATTAGTGTCCCGTCCAGGGGGAGTCAAAGACTCTCATCCGCTTAACACTACAGAAACCGGAGATAAGCGCCGGCTCCATGGGCGACTAGGCTCGAAATGATTTAGTTAGCTTAGCTATTCCAGACTCTACCCTATAGGGAGGCACGTACCCATATTATACCTAATGTGCATGGGTGAGTACCTCAGGTGCTTAAAGTACAACGTGAAACCTAACTTGTCACGAGGCGAACAATATTAAGAGTACGAGCTCAAATAAAAGCCAGCACCTCCAACTGAAAATAGCTATAGATATTCTTCCATTTCTGGTCTCGTAACTACGGTGAAGAAAGCCGAGAAAAAACCGCCAGTCCAAAAACCATTTGTTCGTTCCTTCATTCCTTTAACTTTATAACGAGACAAACACATCAATGAAAAGTTAGTTTTTACAAGGTACACCAACGAATCATTTAGTCTTGGTATTGTAAAATCAATTGAATAGTTTTCTTTGGCATTTTTGCAACTGATTTTCTATCTAAAATTTGTGTCACAAATGGTTTTTAACGGCATTATTCGGACGTGTATAATTTCTTAGATTATATTTATTCAAGAGATTAATTATCACTGCTTGCTTCTAGATTTTTTCTTCACTCATTTTCACAACATTCCTTGCTCGCTATTAAAGCATGCCTAGTGTGCTCAAAAATTAACGTCACTATGACGTCGGTAGGATAACCAATAAACTATTAATAAATAGGTGCAAAGCCTTTCTAGCTGGCCAAACTGAGGCCTACTAATTGGGGAGACCATCTTTACTAGTCTAAGGTGGACGGAGCCCTTACATATTAGAACACACACATAAACATAGATATAATTTCGAGGGCCTGAATACTGGCTCGGCTGGGAATCGAAACCGAGCCTCCCGCACGATAGACTGGTGCCTTACCAACTGGGCTAACCAGGCAGCGGTACAATTAATTTCTAACAATTTTTTTGACAACTTTAACAATTATGTGCGGGCGGTTTTTCACTCACGAAATAACTTTTTTAAAGTGCATATGACATGAAAAGAAAAGAAAAAAACAGCAATGAAGAGTAAGACGAAGAAAAATAGTGGAAGATGTTGCATAGACGGAGCGCAAATAAAGAAAGCTGTCAAAATATCAGCTATATTGATGGCATAAGAATGCAAGTTGCAAACAATGTGACGTCATTGCCAGAATCTATCAAAGTGTTTTCAAGACGCAAAAAACTGTGGTTAGATTTCTTTTTTGAGGACTTAAATATCAAATTTGTCGTTCTCAAGTATTAAATGTGAGAAAATGCCGAAAAAGAACAGTGTCATATGCACTTTAAGTTCTCAGCTTATTAATACCTTTCAGGGTGTTTATACCAACACCCGTCTCCAAAGGCGCATCTTCCTTCAATCCAATACCGACAAACCTGGTGGCATAAAAACATTTGTACATTACAGTAATCATTGTAATTGCGCTCAACAACGTTGAAGATGAGCAATTTGAGAATTAAGAGGCAACAAAATAGCTACCCCACATAAAAGTTTTACAAGAGCATTTTCCGGTCAGTAGACTGGTTCAACGTTATCGGACGTACACGCAGTCTTTGGTTCCTTTTTTTTGTCTCATCGTCAATATACAATGACATGTTTTCAACCGGGTCCTGATACCTCCATTTATTGCACGCAATTACAGTTACGTAAATTATACACCGTATAAAAAGGGATAAAACTCATACTAATTTACCTAAAGGTACTTTTTTCTTATACCAATAAAGTGGCATTTCCCTTCTGAGTATCATAAGAGAACAAATAAGAAACACTGAACCGATGGAAGAAATTTGTCTTTTTTCTGCTATTTGAAGACAATTCGATATTTCAAACATACGAAAAAGAAAAAGAAAGGTTTCTTCAAACACAAAGTCAAAAAGTCAGTTTAAAAACTGGAATGTTCTTACATAAAGGCCGGGGCTATGGAGAGCCGTTTCTGCCAAAATTAAAATTTGCACAAGTTAATTACAATAGCTAATGCTAAACTTCAATCTTAACTGCTACTGGTAAATCGCTGCTGCTAGAAAACTCTGATCGCTGTTGCTAAATCTCGATCGCTAGTGCTAAATCTCGATCGCAAGTGCTAAATTTCGATCGCTAGTGCTAAATTTCGATCGCTAGTGCTAAATTTCGATCGCTAGAGCTAAATTTCGATCGCTAGTGCTAAATTTCGATCGCTAATGCTAAATTTCGATTGCTCCCAGCGATCTTGTCCCCGCCATCTTTGCAACCACGTGCTCCTTCCGGAAGTGCATTTTAAAAGACGGCCTCTGATTGGACTATAATATTCGGAGTTCTTTCGCTAAAATTGATTTGCGTTACCAGTGCTGGTCGATAAATTAATCGTTATTAGCACTTGCCATTTTATTTTCTATGAACAAAGCGTTACAAATCGATAAATTAATCGTTATTAGCACTTGCCATTTTATTTTCTATGAACAAATCGTTACATAAATAAAAACCACACAAAAATTATTACTGCTTACGTCGGAGCCAGTTAACTCTCGTTG